>JAMKCH010071238.1:0-19463 GCA_023653785.1 Ophioderma brevispina
TATTTCTACGCGGTCAAATTAACCGTACAAAAACACCATACACAAACACGGATTGTGCCATCTAAAAATTGTGCCAACACTATAAATGGAACCGATATGAGCTCAATAAAATTAAAAAAAAACGGATAAAATAATTGCAAATTTAAAAAAAGTAAAATAATAACAGTAGACCGACTTTTCAAACCAACAAATTTTTAATTAAAAATTCTACTGCGAATCATATCTAGAAACACCTTTCCAAACCCGGGGAAAGTTCATTTAGCTCAAAATGATCGGCTATCCAGCTTCCAAAATTTGCACATCGTTGCAGCTTTCGTAAACACAAGATTGTATGAGGGCATTTGTTTTTTAACACGGATTTAGATCCTTATTTAATGATTTAAAATCTGGTCCTTGTGGTTGGAAACTGTTACGATGCCGGTAAATGTCCATCGGTTTTGACATCACCGCGGCCGCGAGTAAATTGGCAATGATCCACCATTCAGACCAGGTGAGGAATTTAGACAGACGATCGATCCTGGGACTTAGTATCCAATTAGAATAGCAATAATTGAAATAAACAGCAAAAACAATGTGGTATAATTCTGTTTTATGTCTTACTATTTTCACATGTCATATCATATAACACTCACAATTTGTGGCAGTTGTATAGCAATGTATAAAACATTGTCCACACACTTAATCCCCATGAACTCCACGTTTACCTGTGTTTGAGCATCAATAGCAGATTTCACGGGCCAAATCGCATCTCGATATGAGCGCCGGTCCGACGTTTCCGGATGATAACGAGGTTGGACTGTCGATGAAATTGCAAATCACAGTTGTACAAGTTTTAGGAGTTTTGTTTTGGTCTGATGACGTTTAAACATTGACCACAAAAAGGCAAAGATTTTATTGTTGATATTTACAGAAGTGGAACGCACAAGTATTGCCAAGCTGTCGTTTACAAGCATTATATTGCACAAAAAATCTCACTGCTATCAATTTGTTTTACTGGTACAACATCCTACCAAAAAAATTAGAAGTTGTGTTACATACATACGTTACTAACAGTTCAGATTATTATATACTGTTCGTGCATAATAATAGAGTCACCTGATCTGAGTATGGGACTCAGTTAGCAATTCATAGAGAATTCTGAAATACCGAAAATCCTGGTCAGCGGCTTGATTCCAGATTGTGATTAAAAGAATACGTTTTGGCGCGAGATATTAATGTTACAGTTTGCTCAGATGCAGACCATCACCGAGATAATAAAGTATGATCAAATTAGCTGGTCTATAAAGGAGAGTTCCTGAAGTTACATAGTTCATTTAGGCGTTGCATTAAATCTGTAATCAAAGATGCATGTCCGGGTTTTTGTTTTGAGTGGTCAAGGATGATGCAGCAATTTACCAACTGATGGTAAAAACTCATTAAATGTATCAGCAATGTTTTGTTAGTAGTTGTAGTCCCACGTCAGATTGGACGAATAAATAGTAGTTGTTAGGTCTTGAGGACAACAAAAAAGAATACTGGAGCAGATTGTTGTCTGTATAGTGTTTATTCCATTGGTAGTTATTAGTTTGAATATCTCCCTTACTCTCACAATTACCATCATCTTATATAGTGGCCCTATTACACAAGCCAGGGGTGTGGCCTAATAACACACCCCATTGTCTTTATTGGTATTGGTTAATAATGGTCACCTACCAGTGTTTCTATACATTTAAGGTATGTGCACATTAGGCCTAAGGTGTTTAATATTAGGAACTTCAGGGTCCTTGACACTGCCCTCCTCCTTGAAAAAGTGTTCAGACTCAGTGGTTGACTGCCATTGACCTATAACGGTTCAATAAAAGGGCAGTGCCAAGAATCCTTAAGTTGAGAACACCATAACTCTATTTTGTGTGTTAATAAAGTTCGCAATATTGCAATCATTGCAGTTCCCATTGCAGAGTAAGTTTCCGTTCCATCATCTGATAGTTGAATACAACAGTTCGGTTAATTCCTTTTTGTGCAATGACATTGGTCACAACAGATACAATTCCAGGTGAGTTACTTATCGGGGTGTCATCGTACAGTTTCCATTGGTAGAGTTGATGACTCCGCGTTCCCAGGCAGGTCACAGGTTCAGTTTCCGTGTTGGGTTTTTTTAATCCCTCCTAGTGTGAAAAAAGCATTCTATATCTGTGTTTACTGTCTGCTTCAAGGTTTGGATATCTTGAAGCATCTTCTCAATCGGCTATGCAAGGTTGTGCAGCTGATGGCTGCATGACGGTACCCGCAGAGCATGACGATGCGAAGGAGGCTCCCCCTGCTTGAACAGCCTGATGAGCTCTCTGTGTGGGAGGTAGAACTGTTCAAACTTGCTTGGTTGGATTGAGACGATGGAGGGCGACGCGGCGGACGGACAGTTGATGACTCCATGTCATCATCCGACGACTAGGTCATACCTGGGATATTATATTGTACAACCTGGGTTGGTTCTCCTTCAAGACAGGATATGCTTTTCCTCCAAGATCACATTATTCTCAGATGCCATGATCGTAGTAGTAGTAATACATACATAGATGGTATTCTGAAAGGGAGACTTAACTTTAGACCTGGGTTAAACAGGGTTAGTCCTACAAGAAGTGGACCTGTGTCTTTTCAAAATACTGTGAAAGTTAAAGTCCATCGGGGCGAGAAAAATTCCTCATGGAGGACCGAAACGGCCATCTATGAGGAATTTTCTCACCAGTACTGCACACTCAGAGTTATGTTGGAAGGAAAAAAGGTCCACTAAGTGGACTAACCCTGGTTTCAACTAGGACTAAAGTTAGTTCCCTTTCAGAATTTGACAGCCGAGGGGTTTAAAGCAAGATGTGATATGCTTGGGCGAACTAGCCATGTAGTAATGGTTGGATTCTGTCCATAGTTGTCCCATGCCATAATCCTCCTTCATTCCTTAATCCAATCTGCCTAGTCATTCCAGGAGAATAGGCCAATAGCGTAGAAATGGATTGGGGTTATGTACACAAGGGGTGTATGCATAATAACCCTGGTCGCAGGTCATGAGCACCATTCATAACAGGGCATGAATGAGAAGTGCACTGCCTTGTAACAGGGAGGGAATGATGACACTTCTGTTGTTTGCTTTTTGTTTTGTGGGTTATTGCGTTTTTTTAGTGTGAGAAAGCCCAGGCACTGGCGCCATGTGGGTTTACCCAAATGGTAGATGGCCGACAAACAGGGACTGCTTTTTGCTTGTATTGTAACTTTAGTCCATCACACCGTTAGACAAGTCGCAGGGATGTCTCCCCGATAAATATTCCACAATTTCTTCTTTTTATTTTCCTCTTTTGAAAACATCCATGGGCAATTCCTCCATCAATTCATATCTTTTTTCATCATTTTTTTCTATGTGCGGTGTTGTAGCACCACAAAACCACAGCTGACATTGTGGGGCGGGAATCGAACCACGCGACCTTAGGGAGAGAGTCCTGTGTCTGTACCATCTGAGCTACCCATCAATCAAAGGTTTTTCCTATGGACACGGCCAAACTTGCTGTCATACGCTCAGACAAATACTATTTCAGTATGTGTGCACTTGGAGATCTCTATGTCCGCCAATATTATCCTTTGTCCATGATTGCTGCAACATCACATGTGCATGTTGTGTACAGTTCGAACTAAAGTTGAGTTTCTTACAAGGCTTCATGACAATGACATTCACTAAGTCAAAACTTCGGTCTTACTGATGCATGACCACTACTACTGGGCAAAAAACTGACATTTACGGCAGCTTGCGCATCAAGTTCCTGGACACGTTCTCAGATTTGGAAGTTATTTATGTTCCGTAATATGTTGGTGCAGTTCTTTTTCTCTGCCTTCTTCTTGGCAGTGGCTGATCAGGGTTTTGTTTGTTGCCCTTTTGTGCAGCGGATGGGTTATTTCTAGGGGGCGTGTTGCATCCTGACCCACAGGTTGTGCAGCTTGTTTACATGTTTGCTGCAGTCTAGCAGCCCAGGTTGGCACATCATCACTGTTGTATTTCTTCAGACGATTGTGGTGGAGGATTTTACGCCTACCCTTGGGTTTGTCGCAAATCTGGAACAATATGTCACTATACCTGGCCGTTATTACACAAGGGCCTACCCACTTGGATGTGTTCAATTTCGGGCTCCTACCCTTCTTACGAGTACTGTCCAAGTAGAACACCAAATCCCCGACCTCGTAGTTACTGTGGGAGATGCGGACGTCATAGTTTTTCTTTTGTCGCATCCCGGTTCTGGCTCCGCTGCGTAGTCACTTGTGGTTGGCGGGATGTCATAATTTGGATCAATAATAGTCCCAAACATTAGGTCGATAGGGGCCGTCGTCTCTCTCCCTAGCATCAGCAAGTTAGGGGAAAACCCTGTGGATTTGTGCACACATGCCCTATAGGCCGCAGTGAGAAGAGATAAGTGTCTGTCCCATTCTTGCTGTTCTTCATCTACATATGCCGAAATCAAGTTAACTAGCGTTAAGTTGTAACGTTCAATAAATCCATTTGACATTGGATGGTATGGACTTGATCGTGTTTTCTTGATGTCCAGAAGCTGACATACCTCCCTGAATAACTGTGACTCGCACATTCGGCCCTGATCACTATGTAGTTCCAATGGTAATCCAAATCGAGCGAAAAACTCATGTACAATAGTCGATGCCACAGTGGGAGCAGTTTGGTCCGGAATTTGCATATGCTTCAATCCAGTGGGTGAAGTGATCCCCGACGACTAAGATGTATTTGTTCCCATGCTCAGTTGTGGGGAAGGGTCCGAGGGGAATCTGTGCAAAACTCTGTCAGGGGTGGCAACCCACACGAATATCCTTCCATGTGTTGCCTTTGGCAGTATGAGGGTATTTTTCCTTGCTCCACAGTGGTTATGCCATTTGGCTAATCCCTTTAGTCTAATAGCCATTGGTCTAACTTCAAATCATCTAAAACCATATGGGTCTAATGCCATTTGTCTAATAAAACCATTTAGTCTAACATTCAACTTATTCCACAACCAGAAGTTCTAATATCCATTTGGTTAATGGATGATCTAGTCTCATCCCATTTTGTAACTACTACCATTGTTCTAATACCACAAACACATTTGTCTAATTCCATTTTGGTCTATATCAGCTAAGTCTAATATCCATTTGGGTTCTAATATCCATTTGGTCTAATACCCAATTGGTTTAATAGCCATCTGGTCTAAACCCATCGGTCTACTACCCAATTGGTCTAATTATCCATTTGGTCTAAACCCATTTGGGCTAATGTGCATTTGGTCTAAT
This sequence comes from Ophioderma brevispina, assembly GCA_023653785.1. Classification (NCBI taxonomy): domain Eukaryota; kingdom Metazoa; phylum Echinodermata; class Ophiuroidea; order Amphilepidida; family Ophiodermatidae; genus Ophioderma; species Ophioderma brevispina. The sequence goes on from JAMKCH010071238.1 coordinate 5,290, forward strand.
AATCCATTTGGTCTAATATCCACTTGGTCTAATTCCACCTGGTTCAATATCTACTTGGTCTAATACAAATTTGGGACAATATCAATTGGATGTAAACCCAAAATAGTTGATTTACAATGGATTAAATATTAGACCAAATGGATATTAGGACCAGATGGACATTAGCCCAAATGGAATTAGACCAAATTGAATATGAGACTAGCTGAATATTGACCAAGTGGAGGGGATATTAGAACAAATGGATATTGACCAGATGGATGTTAGGACAAGATGGATATTTAGACCAAATGGATATTTAGACCAGTTGGATATGTTAGACCAGTTGGAAGATTAGACCAAATGGAATTATTAGACCCAGTTGAGGATTAGACCAAATGGCATTAGACCAATTCGGGTATAGACGATATGGATATTAGCCGATATGAGTTTTAGACCACATGAATATGAGACTACATGGCTATTAGACTAACTGGTTATTAGCCTAAAGGATATTAGGATTAACTGGTATTAAATAAATGGAGTTAGACAAAATGGCATTAGACCAAGGGGGATTAGACCAAATGGCAAGTCCAACCCCACAAGTAGCATATTGTTTATCCAAACATGACAGCTTCCTCATTTCATCCAATAAAAGGAACGGAAAGTTGGAGTTTGCCTTAAGGTCTTTTGATTGCCTAAGTGACCCTCGCTTATTGGGGTGTGAACGGAATGAATAATCTGTTATGTTAGGGACTGTGGTGGAACGATCCACAGGGTTTTCCCTAAACTTGCTGATTGCTAGGGAGAGAGGACGACGGACCTTCGGACCTACCTATGTTGGGGATATGATTGATCCAAATTATGCCATTTACGCCCAACCACAAGTGACACGCAGCGGAGGTCAATGAAAAGTTGACTAGGATCTATGCCTTGACACGTGAACACCTGGCCAGAATAAAGGAAGAAAACGGAGTCTTCAAATATTTGACTCTCCATTGTTGAATTACGTGTTGTAGTAATTCCGTTCGGACAGTAATGGCTAAAAAATATCGGATTCGTGTTCTGTTGATTAGGTTGTTTCTGGTCTACATTCATTTTTGCAGGGGTATGTTAGGGTTACCCGTACTTGTTACAGACCATGCAAAAATCTGATTTGAAGATTTTGCGATTAAGCCAAATCATGATAGTGCCCCTGTAAACTACATGTTTCTTATAATACACCGAGAATGAAATATGTTCTATATATGGGTGTGAAATAAGTTAAATATTTATGAAGGATGGCCATGGCCCTGCTGTTGTTTAAAGTGTATAATCCGGCTCAAGTTTGTACTTGTGAGAAGCTTAGCAGGAAAAGTCTGCGACTATTGTATCCCCCTCCTTTTTACGTTGCGTTTATTAATATTGCCAGCGGTCCGAACTTTTTCAGCACAATAAGTGACAGAACCACATACGGCAATCATAGCTACCCCACACACTGCACCACCGATTATCACTCTTGACCGGTGTGCTGAATCTTCCTGTTTCCGCATGTTGTTCGGGCGGGGGGGTTTCATTGGTTACGCCAGCCATTTTTCTTCTATATCGATTCCAAGCTAGGCGTAAACTTTGTGAAAACTTATTAGAAGCTTGGCAGAAAAGTCTGCGGACTATGTATTCCCCCTCCTTTTTCACGTATGCATTTATTAATCTTGCACAGCTGTAGATCTTTTCAGCACAAAAAAGTGAAGAATCACATACGGCAATTCCATTAGCTACACCACACACGCACCGATTTATCCATTTCTTGACATTGTGTGGGCTGTTATCTTCTGTTTTCTGCATGTTGTCCGCGGGGGGTTGTTGGTTACGGCCAGCCATCTTTATTTTATCGATGTCAAAGCAAGGCGTTTAACTTTTAAAACTTATTAGAGAATAGGAAAGTTCTGTCGCAAGCTTTTTTTAACAGTTATGTATATAGCGTAAAAATTAACTCCCAGTCTCATACAGATTGAAGTAGCCAGATACTGTCAGGTGGTCAAAGGTTGGTGGTGGTGCGATTCCATTCATGTTCTATACAGTATATAGATCCCAATGCCTAATCCACATGTATGATATGAGACTACCATCCAGACGGGCTTACTTTTTTGTTTAGCTGCTGTAGGTAAGGGTAGAAGATTAGGAGTTTTGACCAGTCTGGCCACTACTCAAAGTTTTGCTGAGGGGGCTGTTGGTGGGTTGACCCAAGAAAGGTCGCTATCGACCATGTTCATATGTTTGCCACATGTCAAACACATGCCCTAAACATTTCACAGATGACTGCACAAAGGTACATTTGTGGACTAAGTTTTAGTCCCAAGTTGTTCCCCCCCCCCCCCCCCCAATCTGTTTAGCAACATCTATCGGTTTCGCTCATGCTCTTCTGATGTCTTGGTAAATACCAAATGGATCATACAGTAAGACAAGTATGTAATTGTACAGTAATCCCCCTACAACATGTCCATAAGACCTCTGAATAGTTGGTGTGCATGTAAAGTCTGTGCATCCATGTTCAACTCAAATTGTCCAAATGGGCACTAATGCAGTTTTCTCTCTTTGGATAATATCCAGGAAGATAAAGTCTTGGAAAGGAAACCCCCAACAAGCCACCATTGAGGGTTGTTAACGCAGCTTCAATTTTGGGGACGTTAGTCGTCGTCGCCGTCGCGTCATCATCAGACGCTGTAAAATCCAACTGTTGGGATAATTTGTATACACTATCTGTTGTACTACGGTTACAAATGTTGAGTAATTGTGAAAAATAGCTTACATATTTCTTTACCGTCTTGTACTGTCTGTAAGAACCACCTTACATGCACATGTAGAACTGCACCCTTCTTGACATGGTCTGTAATGGGAGAATTTGGACACATATTCACATTGTTTGTAGTAACAGCATTATTGTACAATGTACCCAGTAGCATCAATAACATGTTACAATGTAGCATCTTCAGTGGTTTGGGACACCATTAACACTAACGTGCGTATGACTGGAATTGTGATCAACTTGGTCCGATTCTCTGTTAATCTGGCACAAAACATTCGTAGATAAACAGGTAAATGTACCTACTTTGGTTCCCTTACACCCACTGCTAGGTTGTTCGGTTTAAAATGGGCACCGAAATTGAATAACATCCATGTTGGTGGTTGACAGGATTTCATGGCATAAAGACCTGTTGAAGACAACATTGGTGAACCTGAGGTAAGTTTTTTTCCCAATACACCATTGGGAAAGGGGAAGGTCTTTAATGCGTGCAATCATGACTACCTGGGACGGGTGGGATAGTACAGTGCTCTGTAGAAACAAAGTTGTGTCCGGGATAATAGGACAATTGAATCTGTTGGCCCCCAAATTTCAATAAGGCTCTATTTCATTCAAAACAATTCATCTCCAAAAAATTATTTTTAGTAAAACAAAAAAACAAAAAAACACCATCCCTGTAATGTGTGGGCCAGTCACCTTGAGAAATAATGTTTTCTTTCAGAAGCAGGTGGGACACTTACAAATACCACTGGGCATATTTCACTCAAAATCTCAAGGCAGAGGTTGGTTATTATTTTATTTAAAAAAAAAAAAAATCATGATTTAAATCAGTGCATTTAAATCGATTTTTTAATTTATTAAATCAATCAAAAATCATGATTTAAATCGCGATTTAAAATATTCCGAACTAACTACTCAATATGAGATGATACTGGAACATCCCATTGACCGTTTACCCTTAGCATTTGCAGCTGCAGAATTTTTATCATCTAACCCCTTGCATTTTACAGATGTGAACCATTTTTATAAACACTCACAACATTGTCAGTTGACATGTACACCATTTGGCAAATACCTGGTGACACATCGTCAGCAGTGTTCATATGACATCCATGGTATTTTGGTTCCTGGGTTTGTTTACATACACATTGTGACAAATTTTGGCCATTGGACACATTAATCTGCATAACGGCATTGTGAGATCAGAACGGGGGACTATGACAAAAGCACGTTTCGTCCAGTCCGTCGTTCGTTCATCCGTGATAAAAATGTTAACCACGGTGTATACAATTTATCTGGATTTCCGTAGGGCAACAATGAGTTAAAACTTGGGTTAGATTTTGGGCATAAATATGATAATTAAGTATATAATTTATGAAAATTTTCCTGCGAGTCCTGTGTACAAGTTTTCTGGAGTTCCGTTTGGCGTATAATGATGTAAATTGGTGAAAGGAAGCGGGGCTGAGACGTTCTCGACAAAACCTCATTAGATTTTGGGCAGACTTTGGGCAAATTGAGTATGCAAATGAGCTAATTAAATATGCAAAAACGGTGTAGTTATGTTTGTAATTGCTATATTTTTGAACGGTTACATCGGATAATAAAAATTCCTGCGCTGCATAGAGCTATAAATGGGGGCACACTTTTTGGCAATTGAAAAGTAGTGATATATGCGGATTAGGTATGCAAATGAAGATAATTACATATGCAGGGTGTTGGGGAGGAGTGGGGTGGTTGGGGCAGGGGTTGGGGTAAATGGTGTTGGGCAGGGGGTGTTGCAGGGTGTTGGGGCAGGGGGGTGGGAGGGGAGGTTGGAGGGGTGTACGGTGAGGGGTGGGAGTGTGCGGGTGTTGGGGAGGGGGTGAGGAGTGTTGCAGGTTTGGGGAGGGGAGTGGACGGTGCGGGGTGTTGGGGAACTGGGGAAGGCTTTTTACGGGGCGGTGGTGGGGTGGGGTGTGGGGGTGGGGGTGTTGTGTTGCGGGGGTTGGGGTGGGGTGTTAAGGAGGGCGTGGGGTGGTATTTGGCAGAGGTTAGAGAGAGGGCGGGTTGGTATGGTTTGGGAGCGGGTGGGGTGTTGGGGAGGGGGTGGGTGTTGGGAAGGGGTGGGGTGTTGGGATGGGGTGTTGGGAAGGGCTGGGTTTGGGACAGGGGTGGTGTTGGGATGGGGTGGGTGTGCATTTATCGCATGGATAGTAGATTCCATTGATGCAGAGTTATGGCCAGAGTAAGAGTTACTCAAAATCGGGACAGGACTTACCCAGAAAATCTTTGATTCCTTCCTCGCAATAGAAATAGAGATTAGGATTGAAGAAACTGGCAACTACAAATAAAAGTTACGTGGTTCGTCCGTCCGTACTATGTGACACATGTGTGTCTACCCCAGAATGGTTTTTACACAGCTTCAAGTCACCTGTGTGGTACAATGCAGGAACTTTTATCTTAACTATTCATAAAATCAGCATTCACCCGCTTTCACTGAAACTATTCCTGGATGTTGTTTGGGGTTTCTTTGAACATTCTAGGGTTTATGCTTTGACCATTGATTGGGACTGTGAATAACCCAACCGCTCAGGGTTGGCTATGATGGCTATAGCGGCACATCATAAAACCTACACGCGAATAAAGTTTTTATACTAATCCCTCAATTCATGCCTCTACCTACAAAAAGTAAGAGGCCTTTCCACATCAACTGAATCAGATAATGATCGCGGACATTCAGCGCGGGACCTATTTTAACGATTGCGTACATACGAGTTCGCCTTCCTTGTTTTTCACATGGTCAATCAAACACAAGGTGAATTAGACAAAACACATTTGGCCAAAAATTTTTGGCATTTGACACATGTCATCTATAATCTGCCCCTTGTTTTCTTGTGTTGTTTATAAACACATTTTGACAAATTTTGGCATTTGACATTCTTCTGTTATACCGGCACTTGTTTTCACATTTTCCAATTCATTCTTGTGTGTGTACATGCACACCTGACAATTTTTGGCATTGACACATTTCATTGGTATACCTGCGCTTGTTTTCACATTTGGACCACAGCTAAGGTTACATTTGTTTGGGTTGTCATTCACCATGACGGTTACAAGTTTGCATACAAATAATATCATTTGTGATCCCATGTAATCCAATTTACCGTACTCTTTAACAACACCTTTGTGGTAATAATAATAATAATTACAAGAAACTTATAAAGCGCATACTTGCCAAAGGATACTAGCGCAAAGGAGGGAAGGCCCAAAATCAGGAAGCTAGATGTTGGTATTGTTCTGTTTTACACACATTTACTTTATGTCCAAACTTGCTGAGTGCTGACTGCTGGGGCACGTCTAAAATAATACATGGAGGCCCAACAATGAAAATCATGCCCCAGAGTCATTTATTTTCTGTGGGGGGGGGGGGGGGGAGCATGCACGTTTCCCTTGACTATGGTCCCGGATCCACTATATTTCGAAAGCCTGTGGGGGATGACAACTCGCAAGCATAATGTCCAAAGGTACCGCAGCTGGACATTGGATCTGTCGTTTGTCGCGCGCTGGCTGTTGAAACTGGGTTGCTGACCACTGCAACGATGTGACACGTGGGGGCGAAATGACAGTCTGTAAACATTACCTGGCACCTCATGGATGGGGCTTGTGGATTTAAACCAAGACTTGTGCAATTTTGGTGCCTCATGTTCCTTCTTGTTTACATAGTCTGTAGACGCTCGGCTAACGTCTTTGAGAACTTATTACACATCACCCCGCATACATAAGAAAAAAACAATTTGCATGAACAAGAAATATTTCATATTTTGGGGGGAAATTGTGAAAAAGAGTACTTAATGTTGAAGCTTTGAAGCTTTGTGCTTTAAAAGTGTATTTGTGACTTTAACCTCATCTTTCACTAGATCTTCACCAAAAAAAGGTTATTTCAAATTTTCATGCGATTCCTGACAGAGCTTGTGGATGTTATGAAACCAAATTGGTATCCATCCTTTCTAAAATTGGGATGTTTGCTTATTGACAACGGAAAAACCTTGGATCTTCAATTCAAATCGGCACAAAAAGGAAAAATAGCACATTGGATGAAAAAGAGGTGAAAAATCAACATCATAGTACTCCGTTCGGGTTTTAAAATCAAACAAGTTTTTGACGCCCCTCGACAACATAATTGTGAGGAACTAGCGGTTATGTTGGCTTTCCGTTCTCAAAAGTGGTGCAATAGTATTGGTTAAGATCATGAATGCGAAGGCCAGTATCTGCTATTTTGGTCTTGTGGGCTTCAGTTGTTTTTGGCTGTGGCAATCCTTCCAGACCAAAGCATCGTTCAGATCATCGAGAATGAAGGTCCCCCCCTCATCTTGGCACCACGGATGCCTTTTTTGCTTCGTCATCAAAAAATAAGCTTGTTCCTACTCATGCATTTGATATATCGTAGTCCAGTTAGGGGTAGCACATGCATTAAATTCTTCAGAGGGAAAACACGCTAGCGTCCCTTAATTACTGTGACTTAGACATATAGTTGGTGGGCCCCATTTAGCAGCAAGTACACATTTGGTTCCTTGATGCCCCGTATTACATCTTTACAGTGAAAGTTAAGCTTACAACGTATGATGTCACAGTGAACAAACAAGCTATGCCAGTAAGTTAAGTACCATGCGGAAACTGACTTCACCTTCATGTCAATGAAAGTAAAAATGAAAGCGGCCGGGTTAGGGTAGAACATTTTCCTATTTCGTTGGGGATTACTTTAGTGTCTGTTCAATTTGTGTGAATCGCAAAAAAAGGTTATTAAAATTTTCATGTGATCCGACGGAGCCTTTGATTTGTTATGAAAAAATCGGTCGTCATTTCTTCTGGAATGTGAAGTCGTTTTTGAACAAAAACCCCAGATATCACTTTCCAAATCAGCACAAAAAGGATTCTTTACAAAATATGCAATGGAATGAAAAAGGAGGGAAACTCACCTCATTAGTACTCTTTTGGGTCGACGCAAAAAAAAAATCGAAACCAGTTTTTGAGCCTCGACAACACAACTGTTAGGAATGCAGGTTGATATTTGCCTTTCTTTCTCAAAAGTGGGTTTTGCAATAGTATTGGTTAAGACATGGATATTTTGGATTGCAACTCTTCCAGCAAAGCAGCATTTCAGTTCATCGATGAAGGCCTCCTTTTTGGCAACCATGGTTGCCTTTGCTGCGTTGTCAAAGAAAGTAAGTCATTCTCCTCAGCATTTGCTAATCTCGTAGAAAAACTTGTGAAAAGTCTGTTAGAGGCACGTTTTTCAGTTCTTTGTATTTGGTTTGTTGGCTGGTATTGAACATTCTGCCTCTGTTGCGAATGACCGATTCAACTTCCTTGCCGCTGAAAGAAAGAGCAGAGAATATTTGATATGGTCTCCAGAGGTCATTTTAGTGTCAGATTTGACCAACTTCCTCAGCAGATCAAATATTTCAGGTGAAAATTAAGAGTACGCATTTGAATTTGGCGAGATGCAGGCTGTGAAAATGAAAAAAAAAGGCGAACATTTTTGACTCTGAAGTACAAAAAAAACATGCGGTCTTGCAGTGGCATCGCATCATACAGTGAGGCAACTATCATGATAATGTCTGTACACAACATGAGCATGACCAATGAAGATTCATTGTCCGGTCCAGGAGACCATGCGGCATGACTTCACTCAAGCCGTACACAAGCAGTCGAAAATATGACAAATACCTTTGAGATGTCATTAAAACAACTCATGATATGCAAAACTACAGGTCCATTACATAGTTTAAGGAAGAAAATTATTAACTTACATCGGGTGAAACGCTGGTTCAGGTGGAAAAAAATAGCACCACATTTCCTCACATGTCCACCACACTCAACCTCCATGTTGCGCGAAAAGAACGTCCTTTAATTTTTGGGCGGCTTGGCTCAACCAAACGGAGTACCAATATACGCGTCAAAAAATAGTGCGTGGATAACAATGTTTTAAAGCAAAAAACGTTCAACCAAAGGAATGTTTAGTGAATAAATGGAGCTGAAGAGGTACAATGATACATATTTTGATTAAAACTAGGTGAAGAAGAGGTTTTTAAACATTTTGCAGATTGGAATTAGGGGTGGTATGTTTGGCTTCTTATTCCTCAAAAGTGTTGTAATAGTCGTTAAAGACATGGATAGCTAAGGCCACGCCATTATTGGTATTGTGGTCTTGTTTTTGGAGTTGGCAACAACCTTCCAGCAAAGCATCGTTCAGTTCATCAATGAAGGCCTCCTCTTTGGCAACAATCGTGGCCTTTGCTTCATCGTCAAAGAAAAGAAGTATGCCGTTCCTTCCTCAGCATTGATATCTCCATAGAAAAACTTGTGAAAAGTCTGTTAGAGGCACTTTTTTCATTCTTTGTATTTCCTGAGTGGGTGCTCGGGGATGGGTCTAATGGTAGTGGTGTATAGGAACAAAAACATGAACAACAGAGGAACAAAAAAAATTTCCTGACGATGGGTTGAATAGCGCAAATGATGGAGAATGGTGTGTTGGCTGGTATTGAACGTTCTGGCCTCTGTTGCGAATGACAGATTCACCTCCTGTTGCTGCATGACATAAGAGCAGAGAATGGATAGTCTCCATAGCCGGTTTGGCATCAGCTTTGACAACTCCTCAGCATATCAAATATTTCTGGTGATATTAAGGAGTCCGCGTTTGAATTGGCGAGGATGCTTTGTCAGTGGCGCTTGATGTCAGTTAGGTCAGTCACAGCAATAAATTCTTCAGAGGTAAACACGCTAGTTCTTAAATTAATGCTGACTTAGACATTAGAGTTGGTGGCCCGTTTAGCAGCGAGCATACATTTGGTTTCACACTTGATCCCCTTATACATCTTTCAGTGGAACGTTAAGCTTAACCATGTACAATGTCACAGCTAACAAACAAGCATGAAAAATACCAGTACATGCGGAAACTGACATTGCTTTTCAGTCCTCATGAAGTCGAATACAGCATCGGGTAGAACATCTTTTTTAAATTTATGTTAGAGTCATCTGTTCACGTCGCGAAGGTTCTTCTACAGTGCTTCAATTTTCGCAACATGTTCGTGGGAGGCATGCTTACGGCAATTCCTGATTACGAATTCCTGGAATAGCAGTTGGTATGTTTGGCTTCTCCTTTTCTCAAAAGTGGTGCAATAGTATTGGTTAAGACATGGATAGCTATAAGTCTGTACATTTGGTCTGTGGTCTTGTTTTTTGGCAATTTGCAACCCTCCAGCAAGCATTGTTCAATGCATCGATTATGGCCTCCTCTTTGGCAAACCATGTTGCCTTGCTTCGTCGTCAAAGAAGTAACCTTGTTCCTCCTCATGCATTTGATATATATTCATGGAAAACAAACTTGTGAAGTCTTTTAGAGGCAACGTTTTTCAGTTCTTCACATCTACTCTGCGGTGTGTCCTGGACTGGATTCTATAGCTAGTGGTGATAGGGACAAAACACTCTACCAGTCCCTCCTGCCTGTTGTCCACCATGCTGAATATTTTGCTGAAGTTCCGTCACATGCAGATGTGTGAAAGTCCGAGCTTTTTCTAACCCTGAATAATTGGCTACAGTTCAATTCGCAACGTGACAAAAAGGTTCATCAAGAAATTATAAATTTAACATGGAGATGATATCAATTATGCTGTTATTAATGCTCAATTTATTGTTTGGACTATGATTAATAGTTAAGATAATAAAATGGAAATAATATACGGATAAACAACGTGAAATTTTTAACCGCAAATGGTACAAGCACAATTTTAAAAAATACCGCCTGATTTCATTGGATCTTTTAAAATGTGGGCCTACCGACCTCTTAATAAAGTGACCTAAAGTAAATAGTGTGCAATTTTATTGACATTGACATAATCTTGAGGTAAACTAATAAAATGCATGCTATAAAATGCTATGCTAGCTATAACATACCATTTTACATGTGGAAACCTACTTTGCCTTCATGTCAATGAAGTCAAAATACAGTCGTCGCATTTCAACTCCGCTTTTTCAACTATGTCTCGACATGTATCCTAGGTAAGGTACTTTGTTTCCTTTCAGAGCCGCCCCAACTACCAGTTTACTTGGAGGATTCTCGGACACATGCCTGGAACAAAGAGGACTTTAGGAATGAACATTCCTGGGAAATCTGAACTATTTTTGAAGTAATTATTGTTTCATTTAAACAGACATACGTAAGAGAAGACGTCCTCCTTTGGCAACCATTGTTGCCTTTGCTCGTTGTCAAAGAAGTATGCCGTTCCTCTCATGCTTTGATATATTCATAGAAAACTTTGAAAAGTCTGTTAGAGGCACGTTTTTCAGTCCTTCGTAGGCTGAACTGGTCTAATGGTACTGGTGTAGGAACAACAAACATCTACCAGTCCCCCTGCCCGTTGTCCAACATTCGCTGAAGCGGGGGTTTGAATGCGCCAATGATGGAGAATGGTGGTTGGCTGGTATTGAACATTTCTGCCGTCCGTTTGCTAATGACGCTCCACCTCCTTGCCGCTGAACAAAGAGCAGAGAATAGATATGTTGTTCCTAGAAGTCGGTTTTTGGCGTCCAGACTTGACAACTTCCTCAGCAGAATCAATATTTCAATGTGATATTAAGAGTCCGCGTTTGAATTTGTGAGATGCTTTGGTCAGTGCTGCGGCCGTACAGTCTGTATTGTTAGTCCAGTTAGGTCAGTCACATGCATTAAATTCTTCAGAGGTAACACTCTAGCTTCCTTTTACTGCTGACATTGCAGAGTTGGTGGGCCGTTTTGCAGCGAGCATACGTTTGGTTTCACTTGATGCCCCTTAAGACATCTTTTCCAAGTGGAAGTTAGCTCAGAGTGAAAACGTGCGGGAGCGGGGAGCGCTGCTCACAGGAAATGAGAGATCAAATTGAGGAAATCAGACACAGGGGTACAAAAATGAAAGTGGAAAAACTTGAGGGAAAAATAAAGAAAAAGGAAAGAGGAAAACTGGAAGAAAAGGGACAAAGAGGAAAAGAAGGGAAGGAAAAATCTAAAAGGCAGAGAAAAGATAAAATGGCTAAGGACTTAAAGATGTGCAACGAAGATATTTCACATATCAGGTGTCCCTAAAAAAATCTGAATTTTTGCCCCTTGGTTGTAAAGCTTTCATCAAAAAAATATCCCCCTCTTAAGAGTTAAGCTGAGAAGTTTCTGTTGGTACAAAAATCATGAAAATTCTAATTTCGGAATATAGGAGCAATCGAATTTCCCTATGTTTAATTTAATATTGAAATCTGACAAATGCAAATCACCATTTTTGCTCTCTTTTAAGACATTTCGTAGCCAAATACATGGTAAGAAATATATTGATGTCTAATCATAATGAAATTACTATTATGACACCATATATGGGTGCCTCAAATCCTCTTGTTGCACCTTCAATAGCCATTTCGGCAGGTGAGGCAGAACTCCAGGTAAGGAAGCCTAGGGGAAAATGACCGCCGGCCCGATGGACACGCTCCTGCTGACGATGCTGCCAGCTATTTTCGATAGGCCGCCAATTCGCAAAGCGGGACGCGTACCCACAGGGGACGGACGACCCCCCCGGCCAAACAGGTGTAGTGATGAAGAGAAACCCCGGGGAATGTGAGGAAGACAACCTAATTATTGGAAGACCTGTGCAAAAAACATTGGGAAATGTGAAGAAAGGAATCCTAGGACAAAAGGTGAGGAAAGCCCGTATATGGAGGAAATGTGAGGGACAGAACCCTAGGAATAAAGTGGGGAAAGTTTAGAAGTATGATGAAATGAAACCTGGATGAAAATAGGGGAAACCCTAGCAAAATGCGAGGAAAAGAAAGATAGGAGAACTGAGAGGAAAAGAAACCCCGGGGAAATGTTAGGAAGGAAATCTAGGAAAACTGTGAGTAAATACAGAACTTGTAAAAAGAAACCTAGATAAACATATAAGGAAAAAGAACCTAGGAGAAATGTGAGTGAAAAGAAACCTAGGAAAAGGGAACTGAAAGTGGTTTTTAAACTGCGATTGTGGATATCAAAGACATAAAATTAGTGCTGGGTGCAAATTTTTAAGGCTCATAACGTTGCTGCGATAAGTTATCCAGGCTGAGGACCTTAGTGGCTTTGGTTTAAAAAAATTAAAAATCGGAAAAAATAGATGAATAGAGGAACTCGATATTAACCTAGCAAAATGTGTGAGGAATTTAAAGTGCTTTGTGAACAATAAATTGTGGAACCAAATTATAAAACCCACAAATTTGAGGAGAAGAAATACAAATCAAAAGATTTGGAAAACTTAAAACGGAATCAAAATGCCAACATTAACTTTGAAGCTTTAAAAAAAACCCCAAAAGTTAGGCTAGGCTCAGTGTACGTACTTCAAGAATCACAAAATTCTTATTCGCAAAGAAAGAACAGAGGACCTGGAAATCAATTTCACACTCTATAATTTAGTTTTGCAGAAAGATAATTAGGGGGCCTGCAAACTATGACTATGATTACTAAGTTGAATATCAGGTGATGGGAGTCAACATCTTCCAACCCAGGGGTGAGGACATAAGGATTCAGGCCAGGTACCCAGGATTTTTTTTTAGGGAGGGCGAATTTTTTAAAAGGACGTTTAGCAAAAGACTTTTTTACGAAATTTGGGCAAAGAAGCATTAAAAACCCCGTATTTTTGCTCGTTCCGCGCGCAAAAATCTATTTTTTTGGGTTTTTAATTTTTTGGAATTGGGGGTGGGGCAGGTTACACAACAAAAACAACAGTACAACAACAAAACCAGTCTGGATTGAAGGTCAACCAGTCCGTGGATGGTCCATCACTTTTAGAATCAGGGAGTGAAGTGGTAGAGGACAAATAAGACTATAAAAAATTTTTATATATATACTTATTATTCAAAAGGCATCTTGAAGGTTCCTGAATACCTTAAAATCCAAAAAGCCTTCTGGATTCCAGCCTGGAACCTGCTGGGCTCTGCGTCCTTCAGGGCTCAAGTCTAGGCGTCTAGGATGGGCCCTTCACCTCACCTGCAAAGTGTTTTGGTGTGTGTCATTTATGGGAAAATACCTTTGTGGCCCTCCCACCCAGAAATGCTGCACTGAACTATAAGTAAATTGAAAACAACACAATCCGTATTCATTTGGTGATTTATTAGCATTCATATGCGGTTTATGTCCTTTTAAGGAAGGGGAGGAAGAAACAAGAGGACAAGGTCGTCCCATTTGAGGAATCGATCGGCCAAAATCTTGCTCCTGGGAAAAACTGACTTTTTTGGCACCCTGGTTAAGCTACCACGTACGATGGTCACGGCTGACCAACACCTAATAAATAGCCGATAAAATATGCGGAAACTGACTTTGCCTTCATGTCAATGAAGTCGAATACAAGCGTTCGGGTAGAACATCTTCCATTTTCATGGGGATTTCATT
>JAMKCH010071243.1:0-171096 GCA_023653785.1 Ophioderma brevispina
TTGGCCCAAAACGGCCAAAAATGCAATTTTAGTCTATCAGCAAAATAGGCATAATTCTTCTCCAAAGTCCAAATGGGGGGACACCAAATACAACATTTTCTGAAAGCCTGTTTACCCTCTTATTTCCCCCCCCCCCCCCCACGCAAACATTTCTCACAAGTAATTCTTAACTATTTTAATTATTCTTTATTCTGAATGTAGGGTTTTATGAATCACAGTGTGGTCTGGGTTTTATTGACTCACACTTATAAGCATACCAAGTCTGAAACTTGATCCATAACTCAATAAAAAGCTAGAAACATTGTTAACAAAAGAGTATACTACCCACAAGCTTTAACCACTTACCACACGGAGACAAAAAGAAATGGGAGTATGATTTTTCCAGGAAGTATTCGCCCAGTTGCCAATGTCGCCAAAATAGAAAGATCGCCTGACGACGTGCTTATCCCGACCTGCAAGGGTTATATTCTATTCTTCAGATTCATTTATTTGGTCAATCAACATTATTTTATATACAGGCACTGGACAATAGTAACATGAATGAATACAATTTCAAAATACAAATATATGTGTATATCTGTACATAAAATTAAGTCGACTGGATGAGGACAGCAAAAATGCAGCAGCAGAATCGATTAACGCCGTGTGTCCTCTGTCAGTCAAGAAATTAGGAAACTCTAGAATGAGGATTAATTATCAGGACCTCCATAAAAAGAATTTACCAGAAGAGGGAATTAATACTAATGGTGGTGAAGAAATTACATAAACAGACAAAAAAGTGGGAATAACATTATCATGTTTTGAGGAGTCCAAGTGTGTGAACATATCGGATCCGAAACATAATGATAAAATTGGATGATTTACACCCAGTATTAGTTGGTCTTCGACCCAATTAATGGGCCTTAATTGATCCAATTTATATCAATATGGCACGATGTTAAAAACAATATGCATAAGAATATAATAGTCTATTAGAAGTAATATCATTTAGATGTATTTACAACTTTACAATTACCAATCTTACATCGATTTTATTTTTGTAATACAATTAACTGCAAGTAATTCAAAGTATGAAATGAAATAGATATTGATAATTAACTCCTTTGTTTCCCAAAAGTTTGTATTTTTTTTATGTAACTGGCAATGTACATAATAGATTAACCATTGTGTACATACATAAAAACCTCAATATTAACGGGGGGGGCCCGATTTAAGTCTATAAGTTTTCATCTTAAAGTCGACTCCGAGATGTCAGGGAAAATTATATTTTTAATATATTAATTAAATAGTCAACTAGGAACTAAAATAGTCTTCAGATGCTCAATTCCAAGTTTGGGATGAATCGGACTTTTCGTTTTGATGCAGTAAAAATTTATGGGTAGTATAGCGTGGCCATAGGGATTTATGGGTTATACAAAATTTCGGATCCGGAAATTTGTAACACAAAGATATGTGGTGATTTTCTATATGAGGACTTCGATTTGAGCTTGATGTTTCATACAGTGATTAGTATAGGACAACAAGCATTAATATCATGCAAAAAACACAATTTTTTGAAAATTGAGGGCGCCCTCATCGGGAAATCTCTGAGCGGCCTTTAATAGAATGGCCTTCACACCAAACCCCATCTGTAAGTTGCGGACGATTATTTCAACCCGTTTTGATGGAGAGCTTAAAAAAACGGATTTTGCAATCCCATAGAGTACTGTGTAAAATTATATTGGTCGGCCAAAAAAGGGGCACAATTTTCGCTTCATAACATCAAAACCACACATTTCTGAAGCCTTCCTGTTATCCCTCTTTAAACCAAAGACAAACCATTTCAGCAAAAGTATTCTTAACTATTTTATATTATTATTCTTTATTCGAATGTAGGGTTTTTTATGGACTCACAGTGTGGTCTGGGTTTTTATTGACGACACCTTATACGCATTACAAGTATGATCTTGATCCATCACTTCACTAAAAAGCCTATGATAACATTTGAACCCAAAAGAGTTACCACAAGGGTTAACACTTACACGGAGACAAAAAGAAATAGAAAGGGGCGGAGTTGATTTTTCCAGTGATATTGGCCAGTTTGCCAATGTCGCCCAATAGAAAGATCGGCCTGATCGATGCTAGCCCCGATGCAAAGAAAGGGTTATTTTATTCAAGATTCATTTATTTGTCATCAACATTATAATATACAGGCACTGGGACAATGTAACATGAAGGAAGACAATTTCAAATACAAATTTATGTGTATTATCTGTACATAAATAAGGTCGACTGGACGAGGACACTGCAAAAATGCAGAACACGTTGTGTAACGCAGTGTGTCCTCTGTCAGTCAAGAAAGTAGGAAAATATAGATTATGAGGATAATTATCATGGACCTTCATAAAAAAAAGAAAAAGAATTTTACAAGAGAGGGAATTTAATGATAATTGGTGGTTGAAGAAAATTACATAACAGACAAAAGTGGCAATTAACATATCATGTTTTGAGGAGTCAGTGTGTGAAAATATCGGACTCCAAAACATAATGATAAAATTGATGATTCTACACAGTATTAGTTGGTCTTTCGCACCAATTAATTTTGGCTTAATTGATCCAATTTATATCAATATTGGCGTAAGGACTGGTAAAAATATTGGAATAGAATATAATAGTATATTAGAAAGTACCTATATTTCTATGTATTACCAACCTTTAAATTAACAACTTGACAATCTATTTATTTTTGTTAATACAAATTAAAATGCAAGTGGAATTACAAAGGATTGAAATGAAATATATATTGTAATTAACTCCATGTTCCCCAAAGTTGATTTTTTGTAAACTGGCAAACTGGACATAGATAACCATTTTACATACATAAACACCTCAAATCTTAAAGGGGGGTGGCCGATTTAAGGTCTAAGTTTCATTTTAAAGGTCTGAATCAGAGATTTCAGGAACATATATTTTTAATATATTAATTAAACATAGTCAACGAGAAACTAAAGATAGTCTTATAGAATGCTCAATTCCAAAGTGAGATGAATCGGATTTTTCGTTTGAGGCCAGTAACATTTATGTGTATATAGCAGTGCAATAGATACTGTGGTATAACAAAATTTCGGATGCCGGAATTTTAAACAAAGATGGATTTTATATGACGGACTTCGATTGAGCTTAGCTATTTCATACAGTAATTATAATATGGGAAAAGAAATCAATGCAAAAAACACAATTTTTTTGAAAAATGAGGGACGCCCTCATCCGGGGGAGGATAGGAAATCTCTGAGTCGGCCTTTCTTTAATAGAATGGCCTTACCCCAAACCCCATCGAAGTTCGGACGATATTTTCAACCGTTTTGATGGGAGAGCTAAAAACGTTGATTTGCAATTCCCCATAGAGTAATGTGTGTAAAATAATATTGGGCGGCCAAAATGGGGCACAGTTCGCTCATTAACATCCAAACCCCAACATCCTTTGCCCTAAGATTTCACAGGGTGGTAATGAGGAAAATAGTAGCTTCTTCTGATACCAAAATTTGCACTACTTCCGGTTATATAAAAATTGGGGGTCCCTGGGGGACGAGGCTATTAGCGACGGAGGCCATGGACCTTAAGTATTACTATACTCAATTCATTTTGATGACCAACAATTAAAACATTTAAAAGGACAATGTCAGAAAAAATATTCACACATAATGAAAGGGTGACCCTTATTGAAATCACTTCCACAATATTTAAAATAATGTGGGTGTTTAGATTTGTAAAAAAAGGCAAGGACAAGTATTTATTGTCCTTGTAAGCTCACTTCTCAACCAGGATTGCTGACATTACGCCTGCATTATCAAAACTTCAGCAGGCATCAGCTATTGTATATGTGCTAATCCGGTTAATCCACCTTTCATTTGCCAGATCAGTACAATATCTTAATACAGCCAGAAGGACAAGTCGGACTCCTGGTTGGATGCTTTTGAATTGTGTCACAAAAATGCAAGATAAACTGTAAATTCTGGCAGGGCGTCAACACATTGATTTCCGTTGTAGGAATGGCCACCGACTGCACCACTCTTGCTATGTTTACGTGTATGCTAAACAACACAAATTGTTTTCCAAATTTGTGGAAGTGATTTAAGTAAGGGTCTATTCATTTATGTCTGAATATTTTTTTTGCCGTTGTCGAGCCCTTTATATCAAATTAAGGACTGAAATTGCAAAGAGAAGCACACTTTGTTTTGTGCATTTGGCTCCTTATTTTTGCCATCGAAGCTGGTATAAAAACGGAATAGATAAAAGCCACTACATTCAGTTACACTAGCATATGTGTAGCAAGCAAAATGAATGGCCAGAATATCACAGTCATGCACAGAGTGGGTGGTGGTCTCATGTAGCAGTGCAAAGTCCTCTGGCGTTCCAATTTTTTAAGAAATAAGGACATGGTATATGCCTACTGGCATTTCATTTACATCACTAATCAGCTTAGAAACAAAACTTTTGATTGGATGATAGCGCAACCATCACAGTGGATTAAAGCTTCTCAGTCATTGACATGTAAGGGATGATTATGATCCATGGTTTTGAGAGTTACCATTATGTGTTAATGCCAGGATAGCACACACACTAGTTACAATATGCTCATCAACCAAGGGCACAGTTCAGTGGGGGTTGTACTTGTTACATGCATTGGACATGAACTGATCTTGTGTATGCAGGTATCAATATATACACAACACTCAGGGGTCAAGTGTGGTTCTAAATACACTGTGAATGAAAGCTATGAACTGCGCCACAGGGTGGATACCTCATTGCCCATAGTGTCAAAACCATTGTTTTGAACTTGTTTTCAACCTATTTGGGGCATGTTTTCAAAATTTTCAAAAAACTAAATGTTAAAATATTTAGAATCTTGTGAAATATACAGGGGGCACTCCCACCTATGAAATGGATAGGCTTATAAAGGCTGGCATTTTCAAACCGGTGTTATTTCAAAAATTAAAGGTTGACGCATGAGTATGGTTGGTGCCGGAAGTATTATACTGTGGTTATATATTGATCTCTCTAATATACAAGGGGGTTTCATGATCGCTGAGTATTTACACTAACATATTTAAGTACAACATCCTCGTCTAGCGATGGTTGTCTTTTAAAAGACTATTCTTGTTATACTGTAAGATGTTGAATGGGGAGCATGCATTCACACCCTCAAACAAGCTTTTCAACAAAATGTACCGACTACTGACGGACTGGAAGTACGAGGAAACATAACTGTCAGGGGTATGTGTCCCTGCTGGCTCTTTTAGCATGAGATGAGAAAAGTATGTTTCAGACACAAAATCTGGGTTCTGGCGAGGGGCTATAATTGATAGGGCCAATGGACCGTTTAAACCATTGAAAAATGTATGCAAAGAATTCATCGGTGCATGGCGCTCGATTAGTCTTGATCAAGGGAACGACAAACTTGTTATTAGTACTACTGTTAATGCATAATGAACATTGATTCTCAATTAATTTTGAAAATGTGATTCAGGTAATGATGAAAATCAGTGCTTTATAATTTTTTTAGGCTACCCTCCTAGAGAAAAGATATAAACAAACATAAAAAAAAATGGTTACATGCCTGGTGGTCTGTTGTACACATGGCTGATCCAGGATGCCGACTAGTCTTGGTATAAAAACCACAAACACTTGTGGGTGGTCAGGTGCAGTGGTTTGTGCTACTCAGAGCGACCGCCTTGATCGATTGCTTTGTGGTTTAATCTTCCCTGTACAAAACTCCTATAAATTTTTGGCAAATGCAGGAAAAGGTCCTGGACAGAATGCACAACAGGCGCTCGGCATGAGTTGAACTTATTGAAACCGCTAGTGGAAACATGGAAGCAGGTGAAATTGGAGACCTCAAATTAGGGTTAATAGAGTGAATTCTTGCCTGAGTTTTTTAGTTTTAGGGAGGAGGATATGCTCCATCCTCTATATGACATTTTATCAGAGGTGTGAACAATTGAATGAAGTTGGTTAGAGCGCCTGAACAAGGCTATGGCTCGAGTAAGCTTTTTTCAACTTTGCAATCTACATTCTCTTACATTCAAATGGTCAGGTTGCCATGGGAGCAATATCGAAGCTATTAAAGGTGCAGGTTCCGATTTATCTTTAGGACCCCTGGACTTCCCGGATGAAACGTATCAAGTTGATATCTGATGAAAGGCCTTGTTTTTCATTGTCGTGCTAAATTCAGCCTTCAACTCCGGTCTTCAAGATTAGAGACAAAGCAACTGAATGTTTTACCAAAAATATTAGCATCATAGTATGAATAGGGCTGCCTGCAAAGATTGCCATATGCTAAGCTAACATCAAAACCGCAAGTTTGTTTCCCCCATACTGGTTGTGAGGGCTGTTGCAAAGTGCCAGGCTCCCATATCAAGAACACAAATAACACTACCTGAGGTCTCAAGGTCGCAAAAACACCAATTGCCATTGATTTAAAATTGAAAAAACATTTTTGTATCTCAAAGGGGGTCTATCTTTAGACCTGAGTTAAACCAGGGTTAGTTCCTACATGAGTGGACCTTTTCCCTGTCAATGTACTCTATGGAAGATAACGGGTTGGTGTAACGGCCCATCCATGAGAGAATTTCTCACGTTACACAACTTTCACAGTATGTTGAAAGGAAAAGAGTCCACTCTCAGGTAAGACTAACCTGGTTTAAACCTGGGTCTAAAGGTAGACCCCTTTGAGAATACCAGCAAAGTACAAGTTTTAAATTGGTGTCAAAGAAAGGGGGTAGGGTACTGTTTTGTGATGGTTTGCACAACATCACCTTACTTGTAGCAAAGGTCTTGCTAAAGAAAATTTGAATTGGCGGTATAGTTTTGCCAGACATTGTCTTTTTCAAAAAAAAGGAGTGCTCCCCTTAAAAGCTCTCCATGTCAGATTAAGTAGAGTATTCAGGGGCGAAATTAAGACCACTATCAGTGATCCACCCAGGACAATCCTCCAGGAGCATATGGTCCTGGAGACAGCTGGTCCTGGAGCATACTTTCGAGCCCCCAAAATCTCCTAGAAGCTTTCTGAACACCATCTTCATGTGGTTCATGATGTTAAATGTCCCCATGTCTTTCCTACACTTTCACTGAGACGAGAGGAACCTGGATTGAAAAAAGAAAGAACAGTGCCAAGTATAAAATACATGCTCGTAAACATAGGGGGAACTTGTTAGTAATGTAATATCAGTCATGAGTGTAAAAAGTACAAACCCCGCTAGCCATTGTTATGTCATTTGTAAAATGCTACAGGTCATTTTAGAAAATGCAGGTTTAAGAATGTTACTACTGTTCAGTCATTGTAAAAAGTGAGAGATGTCCATTGTTCCAAAATTAGATACTTGCACAAAGAACAAGCCAAGATCTGAAGAAAGTGCTGAAAAGGAATGTACTGATTCAGACAATAACTTCAGGCAGAAGTATATTGGAATATTTGAAAGTAAAGTATCAATTTTAAAACCACTAGGATATGTATAAAACATGTTGGTGCGTCTCATCTCAAAATGTTTGATAATGGCATTATGTTGTGTTGTTTTTTTTAAAACGAACTATTAGTTTGTAAAGAAATTATTATTTGCCTACTTTGGGCTTTAATAATAAATGACATTATATTTGGACTTTCTAGTAGATGCGCCTTTAACAATTTAAAAGCAAATGCAGAGCCTTCTGAGAAAAAAACTTGTATTTTGCCCAAATAAATTTCTTCTTTTTGTTTTTTTAAATCTGCACACTATATAGAACTAAGTTTTTAGTTGTAATGAAAGACCACTCAAAGATCAAACACCTTAGTTTTCTTAAAAGAAATAATGGGAGTTTGAATCAATTTAATTGATTTTAGAAACACTTGTTTTATTGTGATTGTTTATTTATTTGAAATTTGTTTTCTGCGGTCCAATCTTAACCCTTTCGCATGGCCAGTCTGTTAAAAGTTATAGAAATAAAGTCCGTGGCTTTAGTATGATGGCATCTGAAGTAAACGCTTGCAGGTCATTTGGAAAGCAATGTTTGTATAAAACATACTAGCAAGGTTAGGTTTGTTTCAACGCATTTAGATGCATTTTTCATGCCGATTCTGAATATGCCCTGGAAAATAAATCATTTTGACCTTTTTTAAACAAAAATTGACAAATATTGATCTTTGAGCGACTGTAGTCGCTTGCCATGTTCAAAGGATTAACATGCAAGAAAACATGCAGGTGTTCTGTAATAGAACTGAAAGTGGCTAATAAGTATATATAGCACAAAGGAACATAGAGTTTGGTGTCGCATTGAGACTTCCAACATCCTTGCATTTATGTACGTCATTTCCTTTACAAAATTAATTTTCAAAGGTTGTGAGTTGTTCAAATTGTGTTTGTGTGACACTCCATTCAAGGGTGAAATATATTTTTAAATCCATATGCCAGTATTGCATTGGATGTTGGATTTTGAACCTTCACAAGCTTTGGAATACAATTTAGGGAGTTTCCATAACCTGACTCATCTGACACACTTTTTTCTGACACACTTATGAATTTGGAAACCCTTCACGGAATAAAGCACAGATTTATTCTATTAAGGTTTCCGAATTCATAAGTGTGTCAGAAAAAAGTGTGTCAGATGGGTCAGGTTACTGAAACTCCCGTTCATAAAGCCTCTCTAGATTCACACAATTTTATGATGAAGGTAGTGCGGTGTTTTTGGACCAGACCAAATAAAATTTGACGCTCCCCTCCAAAAAAATAAAAAATAAAAGTAGACTCACTTTTATTACAATAATTATTCACAGTGTGAAAAGAAAAACAAAAGGCCTCTGGGCTTATTTGAGCCCTGTTTCTTATAGTTTTGTTGGAAATTTTCACCCTCAAATTTAAAGGGATAAGCAGCAATTTGCTGATCAGAAACATCAAAAAATCATCAATTTTTTTATTTTGGGATTTTTGTTACTGGCATAGATGTGCTAACATAACCTACAAGTGGATGGCTTGAAATCTGTGTATTAGAGACAAGGCAGTACTTTTTATCAGATTCTGTAATTTCTATACATGCGTATCAAAATTCAGACTAGAGATCAAAAAAGCCTTTCCATGTGAATATCCCAGATTTATAAGCATGATACTGTGCACCATGAGCTGTACAGTTTGACCTCAAACACAAATATTATTGATCTGTTTATTCTGTACTCGTTTAAACCACAATCAGCTATTTAGTGTAGATTTTTAGTCTATTTGCAGAAGATGGTATGACAAATTTCCTCAAATACTTCATTTTTTCACTATTTGGTGTTTTTGTTCCTACATTAAAGTAGTTACATGGAATTGTACATAGTTAACTTTGATTTATAACAAAAAATGCATTCCCACATTTTTTTATCTCTCGCATTATCGCTGCTTATCCCTTTTAAAGTACAGGACTGATGACAGAAACTGGAATACTGTGTTACTGACCTTAAGTTTCACTTTTGGTCCACACAATTTATCTGTTGCTTCCATCACTGACTTCAAGATATCTGCAAAATAAAAAAAAATACTGGTATGCCGCTAACAATTCACAATATGCTGGTTAATTCTGATGTCTAAGAAAGGATTTGTTAGATTGGTATGTTATGTACATATACTACTCCTCAAAACAATCCATTCCCTGTTGGGCATTGATTGATTGATTGATTGATTGATTGATTGATTGATTGATTGATTGATTGATTGATTGATTGATTGATTGATTGATTGATTGATTGATTGATTGATTGATTGATTGATTGATTGATTGATTGATCGATCGATTGATTGGATTTGATTACCCTCAGAGGCATACCCAACAGTGATTAACCACTCTACTAAGGGTATCCCTCGAAACTGACCAGGACGGCTTGGGACAATCAGGGGTTACCACCCTACTCTGTTCGAAACTGACTGTGATATACTGTACAGGTATCACTCTCTGTACATGGGACCGACAGCTTAACGTACCTCCGAAGGACGGTATATTCTCATGGTTCATTTTCCCAAGTCCAAATAAACCACAGGGAGAACAGAACTCTAGTTTTAATCAATAGTTCTTATACAAATTAAATAGTTCTTATACAAATCCAGAATATAATCTACTATATATAGGTACATGTTTATGTAACCTTTATCCTTTTGAACCCCATGAGATGTTTATCAGAAAGTTGCACTGGCACTAGACTTGGGTACTGTTAAATGCACGTAGCATGCAATTTTATGCTTTCATTGGCTAAAATATTTGTAGGTCTTATAAATATGCATAAGGACTTTCTATATTCAATGATATGTAAACCAAATATGGTGGTTCCCAAAACTATGACAATAAAGCGTATATGCTTATTATAATACTTTTGGACACTTCGAATCTGGTTACACTGTTTCATGAAAATCAGCGTATGTAGGTTATAAATAGAACATCTTTGAGTCTGGGCCATGATATGGAAGCTCCTTACTGACAGAAACAAGGAAGTGTTATTATTATGTATTCCAAATATTGTAATATTACACTGTTTACCTTCTTCAGAGGTTTCAATAGCAAATACAATATCTATAATGTTTAAAGGGACAATGGGGCATTGCAAAAAGATTAGATATATTTTTGGTACATTTTCTGAAGTGGACTTTTTGCAGCACCAGAAAGACTAAAGAGATCAATTTGTGGACATGCATTTATTAATGTAACAGTTTTTGACCGTTTGATAACCCTCTTGGAGGCTATCATTTCATCCACCATCTACACAACCAATTTCTTCATGGGAGTACCTGTGAAGTAGCTGTTAAGTAGCCATGGAGTACCCACCCACATGGGTACCACATCGCCGGCCGCAAAAGTGGGGGTAATCATCCACCTAGTTTCACACACAGTAGCCTGACCACTAGTCACCCCTTGCTGGAGTACCTGCGTGGGTACTCCCATGCAAATGAGCTTTGATTAGTTTAGTAATTTTATCCATTATTTAACATTTTGGTCACATATGTTATATGTTTTTATACAAAATGTCATATATAGGGGTTTTTGGTGATGCTCAACTCAAATACAGATGTTACAACGCTTGAAAATGATCCGAAAGTTGTAAATAACAATGGAATGTTTGGCGCCCTCTATGGTCCAAGTGCTGCCTACTAGGCAGCCAGTAGGAGAGTACCTGTGAAGGTACTCTCATGCAGTAGCTGCAGAGGTACTCCACTACTGGTCGCTTATATGGATACCTGTCAGTCACCTAGCAGGCAACTGCAGAGTACACTATAGGATGGGTACTGCTAAGTAAACATAGCTGCTATCCACCCAGTGGCTTGTGTACTTTGCAAGTACTTAGTTGTAGGTACTGCATCAATAATGCATCAAGAGTGTACCCCTGGAGTAGAGCTAAGAGTACACATGGAGTAGCCTAAGCTCTGGGTTACACCGTGAGTAGGAATCTTGCTGTGTATTCTATGCTGCTAGTGGAAAACCAAGTTGTATAAATTTGGTTGAACCTTTCTGTGAATTTACAAAATGCACTGGTCCTGATTTTTGTAATGACAAATCGTCCTGTTAATGCAAGGTCATAAGTACAATAGCTGCCATGTGGTAGATCTGTGCACTGCCATACATTAGGATAACTCTGAATTTATTTTTCTGACAAGTGGCAGCTATTGCATTTACGACCTTCTTGCTTTCACACAATGAAACATTTTAACTTTATACAGCAAGAACCTTCTGAGGATATCAAACCTAAAACAAAGAATAACATCGCTTTATATTTAGTGGCATGAAGTGCAAAACCTACGAACTTGAGAACTGAAATTTTCTAACTAAAGTTAGGTGTTTGGAACCTGGTTCGGAACTGAATTTGGCAGGGTTGTCACTAAATTTTACAAGAATTTGAATTACAATACCGATTCAGGAATGCCCCTCATTGCGCCTCTTGGCTACAGGGCTGAATTTGATTAACATTAAGCCAGCTAATAGCAAACCTTTGACTTCCTGTACATGTTCATCTGGAGCCTCTAACAGCAACTCATCATGGATTTGCACCACCAACCTGGAAGACAAAACAAATGCATGTAGTAAGGATATAAATAAGGATCCCATTCTCCAAGTTGGGGTAAGAAGGTTTGAAGATAGTTTTCTATTGTTTGAAGGGTGCTGAATCAGAATTTTTGGGTCCAACCTCTGGGAAATGTGGGGGAATATTGTAAAAATGGATTTAGTAGAATGAACTATTATACAAATATTATCTTATGAGTGCAAAAGGTCAAAATTCAGTATCACTCAAAAAGGTGTCCCACTAAAAGTAGTAGTAGCAAAATTTAAAAAAAAATGTGTTCTGTAAAATATCCATTGGATTTGGTTCAATAGTTTAGAAAACAAAGGACATTAATGACAGCTCTCCCCATTCCATGTTAAAGGGGTTTACCCGATGCTCAGCCTCGATTCCACCACTACTCACCCCATCAGTCGCTAGTCAGCCGTTGCTAGGGGTTTTGTTTTTCCGTCACTAGTTATTTCTCATTCAGTCATTGATCAGTGAGGATCACTCATTTTCTTTCTTGTAGAGTTTTTTTCTGGATTGATAGGTTTTTTATTCTACATATTGACTTATACATAC
Source organism: Ophioderma brevispina (assembly GCA_023653785.1). Classification (NCBI taxonomy): domain Eukaryota; kingdom Metazoa; phylum Echinodermata; class Ophiuroidea; order Amphilepidida; family Ophiodermatidae; genus Ophioderma; species Ophioderma brevispina. The sequence goes on from JAMKCH010071243.1 coordinate 12,593, forward strand.
AAAAAGCCAATTGCCTGTTTGTGTTGTGCTATCACGTTCTGGTTAGTTAGAGAAATAAGGAGAAAGAAATCAACAAAACAAGCTCAGAAGTCGAATCTCCTTACTGTAACCTGTGTCGGTAAATCAACTATTGTTGGGTCAGTAAGGAGTGTTTGACAAACAAGGAGCCAAACACAAGCTTTAGCCAACACCACAAGTGAAAATAGTGGTGCATCAACTAGTGTTGCTCGTGCAGAGATTTAACAGGAGTCGTCCCATTTCCTGAAAATCCAAAATTTGAATTAATGGCAAGGCTAAATTTTAGCGTAGCATCCAGTAAAGCTCCAGTGAACGTAATTTCTTACGTGATTTTAGGGTACAAGACCCCTTCTCTACAATAAATTGATACTTAGAACTTGGTTTTTGATGCAGTTTTACCTTTATCATTAACACTTTGATCTCAGAAATTGAAAAAAAAAAATTACATTTCCGGATTTTAAAATCTACTGCCATGTTGTTAAGCAACAACAACAACATGGCAGTAAAGCCAGCAGCAGCAACAGCAAGAAGATCAACAATTACAACAGTGTCAGAACCAAGTACAAGGACACGGCAAACTCAACAATCGCAGCAACTACAGCAGGGTCAAATATAACATCAGGACCAGCCACAACAAAGCAGAATGCAGCCAACAGATACAACAAGTTCAACAGCAGTTTCAAGAACAGCATCGGATTAGCAGATCGTTTGCTTGAAGGCAATTTCAATTCTTGCTTGAATCAAAATTTTAATAAACACTGCTATTAATCTGAACATTGCACAAGATTCAAGTCCGCATAATGTTGTGCATATTGCCAATGCCAATTCGGCTATAATGGGTTTAAATCCTGTTACTAGTTCAAACAATAGTCTGATCAATAGTGATCAAAATGGGCATAGCTTGATGCGTTCACAAGACTCGCAAATTTTGCCAAATCTTTCTGCAAATAATATTATCCTGGTTCTGAGGATGCAGCTTGTAATTTTGCTTCAGCTTCAAACGCTAGTTCAAACATGAATAATAGCGTTGCACTTTCCCAACATCAATCCGGGCATCAATTAGGCTTTACGCAATTAGTTTCCACTTGTAGTCCTTTATGGACGAACGTTCCGGTTAATATCAAACAAAAAATGATAAACAGTGAATACGTTGCTTATGCAGTATTATTAGAGAAGGATGATCCTTGTTTTACCATTTGCAATTAAAGGATCAAGGTTTGGCTCTATCTGTTAATCAAAGTGGGGAGTTTGTTTGGAAGAGCAATAAACCCAAACAATTCACTATCCATTCGTGGACAACACCTTTTTAGTTTTTAACGTATTATACTTGGAAACAAATCCAAACCGGGTCCAGGAGCTTTTAAAGTATGCCAACTTCATTCGTACAGTGGCATCATGGTTTGAAGGATGGGGTTGGCGGTCTTATGACCAACAATTCAGATTAAGACAGCAATCATACCCACAACGTTCATGGGCTGATTGACAGGGAGCTTTGGGCTCTTTATATTTCACACCCTTCGGTGTATAAGGGGAGTGTTGGCAATTAACTTTCTTGCAAAGAGATCAGCTTTAGCAGGGTTTCGATCAGCAGTTCAGGACCAGGGCTTCATCAGCAGTAGTGTCAAGATCAAAAATGGTGCGCCCACGGCGGAGTGTCCATTCTCTCTGTCTCTGGCGTTTCCCACAGTCATTTGATGGGGCGCATGTACAGGTTTTAGGCTCTCATATCAAGGAGAAACAACAATAGACATAATCGAATAAGCACTTTAAAAAGAGGAAATTTCACACCCCGCTAAAGATAAATCAGCAGGTCCATCTACAAAAATGATTTAATTTAGGCCTTCATATTGTTCTGTAATCCAACCCGTTTCACTTCCAAATAAAAATTGCTTGTTTTTTTTCTTTGTCGATTAATCAGATGTAAAACGGAGTCAAATTACACTGGACCACAAACCACAGTAGGTAAGAGGGTTATGTATCATGTATAGCCACACACACACACACTCACACACACACAAACCCACACCATACACACACACACACACATACTTCCAAGAGCTACATTGTGGGGTTTTTGCTAAAAATCTCTTAAAAAGACACTTTTTTAGACATGTTTTTTCAAAAAATACACTTTTTCAAAACTATAATAATGAAGAATTCAAAACCTATCAGTTTGAGATTTTTTCTCTTACAAAGAACACTTTTTCTAGCCATTTTTCAAGATTTTTTTCATTTTTTTCATTTTTTTAATTTTTTTAGAGTTTTCCTGTAGACAGATTTTCCTCACTTTTCTTCGCCAAGAGGATGCGCCGCAGGCCTAAAGTTACTAAAACTAGAAAAATCCGCTTTTATACTCTTTTACGGAATAACCTCAATACTAGATTAAATTTTTTTTCCGTTCACAGGACAATTCATAACATAGTAACTCTGTAAAAATACTCCCACAGTGAGAAAACAAATACACCCACAATGTAAAAATAACTCCCACATGTCTCTTTAATACCTAACAATTACTCCACCATGTAATCTCTAGTAAGTACCACACACACACGCACACGCACCAACACACACACCTGCCTATCTTTAACACCACCTCCAAATACAACACGAGCCTCAGCAAGAACGAATGGTTTATGATGCTCCAAACCTTTGACATCATAAGTCTGCTATAAACCTGGGAAAAATAACCAGCCATCTTTTGTCATGTCACCCTACCCAACTCACAAAGCTAACACGAGAATCAACTTGTAGATGAATATGTAAACTCCATCATCCCTTGACCTCATAAATCAAGAAACATACAAACGCACTACAAGATATTAGATCGTGTTACAACATACAAACCATAGACAAAGATGAAAGACAAACAGAGATCACTTTGATCAATAACAGAAGAAATAACGTCACAACGTAACATCGTGTTAAGAGAAGCTGCATTGTAATTCCCAACAGCCTGCAAGATCGGGTTATTGATCTAGCCCCCATCAGGGCACCAATGGATTCACCAAACCAAAGCGTGCTAACGAACCAAACATGGGTTTCCTCCCCCAGATCAACACAAACAAAATAACTTAAGAGGCTTTCCCTCCAAGCATCAACAACCACACATAGCAGAAGCCTCTCCAATTACTGAACTGCCCTCTATCCTTGGCCATGAGGAGCGTTGATTTTTTTGTGGACCGGTTGGTTCTCCGTTAGGGACGTACATTCTTGTTCCCCCCCCCCCCCCCACCGTGGATGACTATTCCAGATATCCAGCAGTAGAGGGTTAATGTCTTCCATCCAGCAAGGCTACAATCCTCTTCTGGATACAATCTTTTCTAAGCACGGAATACCCGAAGTGGTGAAGTTGGACATGGATCTAAATTTCAGTCAAAAAATTCCCCAAATTTGCAGAGTACCTCAACTTCTACCACCACAGATTGCCCCAATGGCCAGAGCCAATGGAGAGATCAAAGGTTTATGTCGACCATCAATCAGGCTGTCCCATGGTACAAGCAGAAAGTAGACCCTGGTGTCAAGAACTCTGGATGATTGTTCGCATCTACCGAACTCCTCCTCATACATCCACAACATAGACCATATGCCGCTGAAAGGACGTTAAGCACGTAGTCTTCAGAACCGCCGCCCTGCCTCAGCTCAACAACATCAGTGAATAGAGAACAACAGATTAGATCAATCAGAGAAGATGAGAAGGCTAAACAACATCAAAGTCTTATGCAGACACAAAACGTTATGTGAAGCATTCTGACATCGGAGTAGGAGGGACAAAGTTTTGTCAAAAAAAGGAAAAAAGTGGAAAACCGTCACACTTACAATGTGTTCACCCTACACTGTTACTGCTGACAGAAAAGGCTCCCAATGTGATGGTAGCAAGAGGGGTTCCTCTAAGTTTTTTTTCCCCCCCCCCTCCCCAGTTGCGCAACCCCCAGCCAAAACTCATTCCAAATTGTGGTCAAAAATCAGTGATTTTGGCTAACACCTCCAACCAAATTTTGGCAAAATAAAAATAAAACATGCCTTGACTGTTATAACTTCCCAATATTCTAAGTACTGGTACACGCATATTTTAGCGTAGCATCAAATAGGAACATTCGGTCAAACTATTTTGCAGATTATTAACGTTTTAATGATACCAAAATCGCAAGTTCTATGGTGTGAAAGGTGTGGGGGTCGAGGCTGAGGATCGGTGGTGCCCCTTTAAGACTTCTACTAGCTGATTGACAAAGTCCTAAAAAGGACAATCCATTCAATTTCTTTCTCTCACCGTGCCTTTAGATGTGGTTTTGCTGACAGTTCATGCCATTACTTGTAATCATTGCTATCCTTACAGAATATCCTGTGGCTGATCCGTATTTAAATGAAATGAGGAAAAACACCACATTAAGACTTTTCATGAATAGCAATTGATTTTTTGTGACCGGGGTGCCTCAATTTCCCTTGAATTCAGTGTTGGCGCCGGAAGGGGGAATTCCCCCTATTTTTTCTTTCCCCATTCCCCCCCCCCCCCCATCCAGAGAAAAAATACTACCAGTAAACTTGCGTCACCCCCGGCAATTTGCAGTATGGTAACATGAAAACCTCAGATACCTTCGACCTTGTCCATGACCTTTGACACATGCCATATGAGGGAACACCTAGTGCACCCTTTAACTAACCCCAAGTCTGGTTTCAATCGGCTTCAACTTTTCGAAGGAGTCCTGAAACGAAAACCTAAAAACACCTTGGTTAGAAAAGCCTACCAAACTGGAACAAACAAACACATACATACGGACATGCTCGCCCTCACAATATCTCCCCCTATGCTTTTCAAGCCAGGGTGGGAAAAATACGGACAATGCGCGCCCTCACAAGATCCCCCTCTGCTTTTCAAGCCAGGTGGATAAAATGCGCTTTTTGCAAAAATTGACGATTTGGGGCCAAAACACACAATTTTTGGGCAGAAATCAGGCAATTTGGGGGCCAAACATTTAAAAATTTGAAACTGCATACCAATGGTCCAAACAAGAACTAGGGCTTAGGCCGGTAGCTTTTAGATGGCTCAAATTAATAAGCGAGGCGTAATTCAGGCACTATTGTTGTGCCCTTATCCCATTGACCTCCATGACCTATCTCAGCACAATAAAATTCAAGGATTCTTCTGGTGATGGGACAACACTGAGGCAAGCGGGATTAACATTGTTGTTGCTTATTGTAGAACATCAGTGCCTGAATTATCAACTCGCTTATTGATCCATCTCAAAACCACCTGAGCTGTTTACAAAGCTATACAAAATCAACCAGGTTACAAGGGGTTTTAAGGGATGTGTAAAGGGTGGCATTTGTGTTGTACGGTTTCATGGAGTACCCTTCAGACGATCAAGCTTCGCCAAGAAATGGTGATGAACCTGGTAGCCTAATCTCCCCCACCAACACCTTTGGGATCAGGGAGTTCCGTGGGGTCGCCTTGCTGCCCAGTCCATGGCACTGCAGTCACGGTGTCCCTATCGATCATCCTGGAATCAATGACAGATGGTGTGAGCGATGGCCGTCCTCGACTCTTTGAACCTAAAGCAGTTTGTCCACAATCCATCTAGCAAGCCCAAAGGCGTGACCTTGATAGGAATAAAAGCATTGGGTCAACCTCAACAGACTCCGAACTGGCATTGGTCTTACAAAGAACTTCCTTCACAAGATCGGATAGAACCTTCACCAAACTGCATTGTGGAGAGCCACAAAAAATTAGCCACATCATAGATCTGTGAGGTCGACGAGTCCCCAGATGAATCCCAGGCCTGATCACCTGGATGATGAAACTAATCAGCTGGTTAAGGACTGATCTTCCACTGTGATTTAGGACTTGCACTAACGAACGAGAGTTAGGGTTTGGGATAAAGATTGTAAAACTTTCATACACAGAGAGCATTTAAAACACTTTAGATGCCTATACCAAAATAGTCACAACAAAATGGACCAAAATGCCCCACTTTCTGGAGTTGCTATTTTCTTTCTTCATTCTTTGCTTGCAACATATCTATTTAACAGCTTCTAAAGCCTAAAAGAAATATGTTTGTTTTGCCATAATGGGAGGCAAAATATTAGGTTCCGTCGTCTCAAGATTTTTTTAAGATGAACTTTACAATGTTTTACTCTAAAAGAATGCAACATGCTACTACTTTACAGGTGCAACGCGAGATTTTTGAGGCACCCAAATTTTGTATCATAATAGTAATTTTCATATAGATTAGACACTCAATAGATTTTCGTACCTGTAATTTTGCTACAGAATTGTCTTAAAGAGAGAAAAAAAGTGAATTTTGATATGTTTATATTTCAATATAAAACAAGAGCTGATTTCGTAGTTGCTCCTATACAAAATTAGAAAATTGACAATTTTTGTAGCCAAAGAAAAAGAAACTTTCCTCAGCTTAAATCTTTCCAGATGGGGAGATTTTTGAAGGAGAAAGCTGTACCAGGGCAAATCAGTACTTTTTTATTTTTTAGGGACACCTGATAAGTGAAATAATAATAATAATAATACATGATATTTATATAGCCCGTTATGTTGCAAACACCGCAAGGCGCTTTAACAACGACCAAATGATACAAAAGCGATATAACATGAATAAAAAAACAAAAAAAACCGTAAAATTCAGCGTAACCGTACATACAAGTATACTAGTACATTAATTAGCAAAAAGACATAATTTACATATCCAAATGATGAAAAGAGAGCATATTCATCCTCTGCCAACTCTCCTTGTTGCAAACCTTTAAAGTTGTTTTTTTTTTTTCTGATGACATAGCAAAGAGCTTTTTACTTTCACTGGTTGATTGTTTTTGTGGTCTGTTTTGATGTGTTTTTTTTCATCTTTGTGTTGGTATTTCTTTTTTAATTTGTAATTAATCATGGGTTGATTTATTTTGTGCTACTTTTGCATTGTAAATGAAAACCATGGGTTGATTTATTTTGTGGCAATTTGTATACAAATTTGAGTCAACCGGTTTTTCTTGGGTGGTCAGGTTACGGCAACAAACTTTTTGGGGCCTAAGGGAGCGGTCATTATTTATGCCAGGGTGGAATGGAGGATTTCACTTTTTTTTCGAGTGAAAAATTTCGCGTTTCCCCCCCTCGCTGTTCCGTTCAAACATTTCACACTCTCCCCCCTTGGTCATGCTGATTTCCCATTTAAAAGTTCAGGTTCCCCTCTCGGCATCTCCTCCCCTCGTTGATTAGAAAAATTTCACACATTCCCCCCCTCCCTCTTAACAAATTTTTTTTGGGTTCCCCCCCTCAAATCCTCCATGTCCCCAATGCGTAAATATACCCCCCTCCTAATGTGGCCAAAACATAATCACTTCTACTCAAAGGCATTCATTTTAAAGACATTATCAGTGATCCCCATTATCAGTGATCCCTAAAAGTGAAGGATAATTTCTGCAGTATTGTCATAGTTTATAACCTTTTTCTTTCAACTGCAAAAAATGACAGAAATGACGCAAATCAAGTAGTGTTCACAGACATGACTCTCCATTTCATTGCGTGTTGTGGGAAGTTCCCGTAACGACAGGAATGTTAAAATATCTGATTTTGTCTTAATAGGACCTTTCAGCTTATAATTTGAAGGTACGTGTAGGCTAGCTATACTCATTACAAACATGCAAACATTATTTTTGATTTTTTTTTGATTTTCTGATTTGGCAAATTTAACTTGAAGTCCCTTTTGAACCTAGTCCTCCTTAATGCCCAATAAAAGCTGTGAAATTAAGCCCTGAAATCACTATAGGGTCTTATCACGGATGGTAAATTAGTATTGAATGGGGCTTTTCAGATCATCTAAGCATGTGAGAACACTTACCTGCACCCTGGTTCACCTAACATTTCAGTTGCACAACCAAAATAAATTGCCATTGTGTTTTGTAACAAAATAGCCCTATTAAAACGATGAATTTCTCATTAACGAAGCGACTCAGTTGCTTAAATTATGCATTACCTTGGACTACTAGACCTCTGCATCCCATTCAGCAAGAAGCATCAATAAGTTAGACCACTGATTTTTCGAGCTAATGAATCCGAAGACAACAAGGAGTTCCGATCGTCCCTCTGAACCTCTGGCTCTATTCAAAATATTCCTATGGGTGGGTGTAAATTAGTATTGTAATTACTCAGTATTAAGGCCTCACCCCTTTTTGTCTTGATATTGTCCTGGATTATTTTTATCTTTAAATAATTTCTAACACAACATAGGCCCAGGAAGTTCAGTTTCTACTATTTTTCATTTTAACTTAGACCGTCACTTTTTTTAAACCTTTTTCCCCAACCTTTTCGGCCAGAGGGTGCCATACAGATCTATTTAGTGGTGTGGAATCTTCCATACTTTCTGCAGTGATTCTTTTATTCTCTGCATGCTTGAATTGTTCTGGAGGACAGTCTGGCCAAGTTGACCTATTGACCTCCCATACAAGTGCCCAACTACATCCCGATTGAGTACATTCTTCTCTTTATAATCGAATAGACCTTTTCAAAATGAAGTTTACCAAACAGGATGGACCAAAACCGAAAGCACCCAACGGGTCATCACACGCAACGTTGGTGCAAACAATTCGCGTATTTTGGCCGCTTGCGTAATGCCTGCCACTGCAAAAGTGTTTGTAAATGCACGCGAGCATATAAGTACGCTCATGTCAACTGTATTTTGCTCGGACGTTTCCCGTATTTACCCCTTGCCAAACCAAAGTGTTGACTGTTGTCTCTCATTCATATGACCTGGCATGAAAGTTGCTTGAATTGAATTTGGGGACCAGTCCCCCTCATTCTGTTGAAGACGGGTTCTGGCGGCACCTGAGCCCCCTGGCAGATATGCAGTGACAGGCTGAAAGCATCACACACTCTTGAATTTGTCTGGTGGAGGTACAGAATTATGCGGTGTGTAATTAAGATGGCCCCAACCGTGGTTTAATCACATTTTGGTTGAAAAATAAGCAAATGAGCTATTAAATATGCAACCGTGTCCAAAAAAGTATAATCAGCCCATGACCTCATCATGTTCTATAACTATGCCATGTTGGAAGTTCGTTGGCTATTTGTTCATACGTAGAGTTGATTAATTAATTTTCTTGAAAATATCAAATGGATCATTATATTCCATATCCTGTCCACAAGGTAATACAGTCAATGACCTCATTGGGGGGGGGGGAACAGTGAAATATGGGGGTGCAAAAGTGAAATTTTTGGGGAAACAACCAAAATTTACAGATTTTATACCAATTGGTCCAAAATCACTAATTTTTGCAAAAAATCCACCATTTTCCTCTTCTGGATGGGAAGGGGCAAATTGGGAGGGGGAGAAGAAAATGGGGGGGGGGGGGCAATTGCACCATTCCTCCCTGGCACTACCACTGCATTTGACCTATCCTATACATAATGCTCCGTTAGAATTTTTTTGGGAACCTGATATTTGATTTCTCACTGCACCTTTAATGCAAGAACTAACCAAAGCTTGTCTTGTGGGAAAATAACAATTTTAATTACTCTAAAATATATTTTACAATAACTTACTTAGGAAGCTCTTTGTGAATGACTTTGCTTCATCCTTGGATACTGCTAATATTTCTGCCAATTTTTCAGACCTATATGTCAACAAATTAACAGACGATTTTAGTGTTTCACAACAAAAAATCACAAAATAAGTAATAATTATTGAATACTACTTGTCGATTAGCACTTTCAGTTTTCTATTATACAACCAATTGATTATATTAAACAGCCACACTAGCATATCAAGTCTGTAAACCACATATATCTGGGAAAGCATGCACGTAGCCATGAATCACCACAGCAGCATGGGTTCCTGGGGGCCACTAAAGGCCACCGGACAGAGCCTGGTGGCGTCTATGGGGCAAGGCCCAAAAAAATGTAATTTCATGCCCTTATTTCCTTCCTTCTTTCTCTTTTATTTAGACCCCGAACGCTCCCTCGGACACCCTGTCGATGCCATGAAAGCTGAACGAACGTCGCAGAATCTTCACCAAGGTTAAAGAATCGAGGAAAGCCGCAGAAATCATGGTGCACAAAGTCAGCAAAATAGTGAACTATGTGCCTGCCCCACCGTGAGATTATACTTCCACCTACTCCATAGATGACAGAATACACAATTCTCTTGGTTCTCTCTCTGTCACAGTTTCACAAACATCTTTGGGGGGCTTTTTCCAAGCCTATTTATAACAGAAAACATGCATTAATGTAGTTCTCATTTGTGGCTATTAAAGGACTATCGTAATTGCTAAATCGGAACATCTTAAAGTCATCAAACAGATTTTTTGGCATTCCAATAATAACAACTGTAAAAACAACTATCTAATTAGGATAAAACTGGATATTACAGTCTCGGTGGGCGGCTACACTGTCACCCCATCAGGTTCTAGGAATCTGATAGGAGCGTACTGGTTACCTGGTTAATAGAAAAAGAAATCTACCCACAAGGGCAGCAGCTCCTGGCGAGCTAACTCCACCATTTAGTATGGCTGTCCCTCCAAATAGTCCCATCTCGGGTTGACCATTCCCATCTCAGTACTGAACCAAAAATCTAGGCTGCACCCGGAGCGTCAGTTCGCAGCTCAGTTGATAATTTTACCTGAATAACAATCCCTATAGTTAGTGGCTACTACAGCCATCCAATCACTGTTTAATGTCCCAAGGGCTAGGCCCACTGCCAAGAACTGTGAATTGGTGTCAGAGGGCAGCCGGTCAATTATTTTTTGCTCCCTTAATTCTCATATGCCAGCAGTATTGCTTTGAGTGTGAGCCGAATCTGCCCACCCCAATTAGCAGGCACAAAACTGGGATTTAAAACTGTGGATTTACGACTTTACTTTATTTTATCATAAGTTTATTCCCCATTTTGATCTCATCTTTAAAAACATGCAAGCAGTGGCGAAACCTGGATTTGAAGTCGGGAGCTGAAAAACAAGCCAATTTGTTGAAAAAAGTAATATACCTTTAAATCAATACATCCTATGTTATTTTCTATTTAATTATTTGCTGCTAATACCTTTATTGAATGAAATGTCAAAGCCACTATCTGATTTAAATTCTGCTGTTGAGGCTTATAACACCAAGCTCCAATTCTTATTGATAAACATGCACCTCAAAATAATGTATTATTACTGTCACCCGAATGCAAATGGTACACGCATGAAATAGACATTGCCAAAAAGAAGAGGGCGCTATCTGAGAAACATGGTGAATCGAAACTTGAAATTCATCGCCAGCTCTATCGCAAGCATGCAAAAATGTAACTACAGGATCCACATAGCTAAAGCGAATTACTATTCTGATCTTATTGAAAGAAATTCACATTACCAAATTCTCTCTTCATAATTGTCGCCTCATAGCTTCTCTCCAAAGATAATTCACTTCCATCACATACATCTGAGCATGAATTATTGAACGTTTTTGGTGACTTCTTCATTGAAAAGATTGCTGATATTCGCTCAAATTTGGATGCTCAACATGGACTCCACTTGTGATTTTAATAACATTGAAATCACATCGAATGAATCCCTTGATTCTTTTCAACCTACTTCTCAGGAAGAAGGCGAAAAATTTTCAAACTCGCCAAACAGTCCTTGTTCTCCTGGACCCTTTCCAACCTCTTTAATCACAAGCTGTGCCTTGATAAGCTGCTTTTCATCATCAGCTGGATTGTGAATCTTTCTTTAGAACTTGGAACGGTTGCCACAGCGCTCAAATCTGCCGTCGTCATCACTCCTATCATCAAGAAAGCTACTCTTGATCCTTAAATTTTGAAAACTTTCGACCGTTTTCAAACCTGCTTTTCTTCAAATAATTGAAAAGGTTGTAGCTGCCACTCAAACTGTTTCCGGAAACTACCTCTCTTTTTGAACCACTTCAATCTGCATATAGACAATTTCACAGTACTGAAACAGCCCTTCTACAATGTTCACAATGACATCTTTCTGCACAATCGCGCCGGTCAAATATGTTTTACTCATTCTTCTAGACTTATCGGCAGCCTTTGACACCCATTGACCATGAGATTTTGCTACAGCGTTTTACCAATCTGATGAAGGGTCTCCGCACTTCAGTGGTTTCGTGCCTATTAACAGAAAGAGCTCAATCAATTTCTGTAAATGGGAAATTCTACAGCTAAACTGCTGAAATTTGGTGTGCCACACGCTTCGGTTTTGGGACCACTGCTCTTTGCCATTTACATATCTCCTCTTGTCAACTAAATTCATTCGTCCGACACCAACTTCATTCATCAGTATGGCTGATGACAATCAGCTCTACTTGTCTTTTAAGAAATCTGACTTGACTCTGCTGTAGCTTCTATACAGCATGTGTTGAGGACATTAAAAACTGGATGACGCAAATAAACTGAAATAATGACTCCAAGACTTAAGTCATCCTCATACCCAGTACAAAATTGTGATCGCTCTCCATCTCCCCTCTAAAATATCAACATAATGTTCCAGTGGTATTGAAACAGCTGAATCTGCGAGGAACATTGGGTTCATTATCGCTGACAAATACTACTTCAAGCAGCACATAGTAGCACGTGTCGTTCATGCTATTTTTTCTGCGCAAATGGTAAGATTAGAAAGTACATTTCCAATGACACTTGTGCCACACTGGTTCACTCGTTATCTCTCAAACTTGACTATGGCAATGCCTTATTATATGGCTTCCTGATGCCGCACCTCCAACTTTCTGCAACAAAACAACCGCTCAAAACTCTGCGCTAAATTATCTTCAAGGACCAGAAGTTTCACACATCTCACCAGTTTTACAACGCGCACTGGTTACCTGTATCCATCTCGTATTCAATCAAAATCCTTGCTCCTACTACAAATCACTCAATGACTTGCACCTCAGTATCTTGCAGATTTAATCACGCTGTACACCCTTCTTCTTCTCCTCGCTCATCTTCTCAGTACTTTTGCTTCCATACTCTCTCCGAAATGGAACCTATCCACATACGGCCGCCGATCATTCTCCTCAACAGCTCCAGTGCTTTGGAACGCGCTTCCACGCTCCATACAAGCATGTCACCAATGTGAACAATTTCAAGACTCAGCTTAAACTTATCTCTTTGAGAGAGCTTATCTTGTGCTTTCATAGCGCCACTGACATGTATTTTCCTTTGGATATTCGGCGCTTTTATAAATTTTTTTGAACATTGAACATTGAATAGGACCAATATTGATGGTTGTTTAATATTTGCTGCGCTGACACACCAACACACCGAGCCGGGGGCCGCCTGGCAGCCCCCAACCCCCATAGGCGTATACTCTCCGTGTCACTTGCCGGTCTCTGAGCCTTTTATCGTCTGCCCTCATTTTCGCATTATCAACTCCTCCCTGACACACACCACTGCACATACTTTTTAATAAATCCGAATCTTAGTTCTTCGCAGCCCTGTTTCATCGGAGGTGAAAAACAAAACGTGTGTTTTCTACGAGGCCGTTTGCATTTGGCACCCTTTAATGACCAATTCTTTGGATTGTTCGTCATGCAAGTGGGAAACGAATATGCCATTCTCAAATGTAATGTGAGCAAGCAAAATGAGTCGGAAGTCCCAATATTGATTGGAGATATAGCCACAAAGGAGAAAATGTCTTTGTTTTGCTATTGTTTTGCCACCCTTCAACTGATCCATAATATCTTTGGAAGTAACTTGGTCATTTTCAATGGGATTATGCATCAGCAAAATGTAAGCTTTTAAAATTATGAATACACTACATGAAAAGTAAAACTTTACAATCTGACGACTTCAGACTCATTTTTGCTTGAACGCATCACAAATGTGGTAGTATTTCCCAAGTAGCAGCTATCACAGTACCAGCTCTGCTATCGTTTTGTTCAGGTAAAAAACGGCCCATTTTACGACCAATTTACTTACAGTGACCCTAATGGGCAATCCCCACCCCCCTCAAAAAAAGCCACCCTATAACTTCCGTCCAACTCCCCGTGACGTCAGCGTAGGACAGACCTATGCATCAATTTTAAGTTGATAAACCTTGATATGCGGGTTATACTTTACCATTCGGAAGCAGCTCCACAAAGACATCCAGACAATCTTATTGTTGAACACTTCAGCAGGCACTCTGGGTCGCCTGAACATGTTGAGCTAAGCAGACGTGAGCTCTATGGACTGGAAATCTGAGAAAATGATTAAATGTTACAATATAGATATCCTCATAATTATAATCAATGAGATTTATAAATTGCCTTTACGTGTAGGCGAGCGCTATTTATAAGAAAAAGAGAAAAACTATAAATTAGGGACTTGGTGGGATTTGAGGGAGGGTGGCATGTTCTTGGTTCGGAACTCAAAGGGTAAATGCATTCCAAATAGTGGCAAACTTGAACGCGCATGTATTTCAACAGTGCCCTTACATTGTCGTGCCAATCATTCCAAGGAAATTATGGAAGTTTTTATCCCGGAAAATAAAGGAAAACAAAACATCAAAATAACTGTTAAAGCGATGTGCAGGAGATCCCCATGAAAGGGTGCTATATACCACTTATAGTATACAGGAATCACACCACTAAATAACTCCCCATAGACTTGTGTACAAAATGACCTCTCACCAAACATCGACTTCTCGGCTATAAAGCGACTGGTTACTTCAAAACTGAATTTTTTTTTAAGATTAGCACCATACCTCTTCAACAAAAATGAAAAAGTCATATGATGAAGGCTGATTTTTTTTAGCTACAGAGCATCGAAAGATTTGCATGTTTTCAAAACGTTCACGCCTAGTTGAGTGTTACTAGAAACTAAAATTGTACAGTTTCCCCAAACCCTCAGAAATTATACAAAAATGGCACAGAAAAAATCTTTACCACCCAAATGGTTTGTTACTAGTCCACACATTATGATTAATTTCAAATTTCATTTAAAAACACAACTCATCAACATTTTGTGAATCTTCATTTAGGCAAGGGCCATATTCCGGACGCCAACACTGTCTCGGCACTGACGTCGTCTGCTACACCTAGTTTATTTAGTGGTGTGATTCCTAAAAATAAAGGGCAATGCCTTGGTGAAAGGCTATACTCGATTCGCGCTGATATAGGAGCTGGGGAAAAGTTTTGGGTCATATCCATTAGGTGAAATAGGGAAGAAGCATCTTAATCTATCCAAGAAGTCAGTTCGCTGCCTAACAATAGAAAATATTTATCCAATGTGCTTCAACTATATTAAGCACAACGTTGGACCATCTATGAGTGGGTATTGACTTTGTATTTGTTGTATAAGCTGTATTAGTTAGGTGATGTATGAAGGTAATGATGCCACCATATCACCTGTGCGGACAGCGCCAAACCCATCGCTACCATAATCGGGAATCAATAGCGCACCTGCCTTATACAGGTAGTATTTCACATTTTAACGTATGTTACTTTTACCAGTGACCCTCTTATGTTTTGACCACTGCACATCGTATCGACCGTAGAGCACACAGTATTAAGAACGCACGGACTAGGAATGCTGGAAAGTTTAATTGCTTTGCGCCCCTCACAAACAGCTCTCACCCGTAAAAAAGTACAGGTTGTCCCTATATCAGCGCGAATCGAGTATAGTCTACCACTGAAGACCACTTTCACCAAAATCATGTAGAAAAAAAGAGTTTGTTTGCCGTAATGGAAGAAAAATATTAGAGCCGGTCGTCAGCGTCAGATTTTTAAGATGAACTTTGCACTGTTTTACTCTAAATGAATACAATTGCTACTATTTAAAGCTTTTTTCAATAACAAAGGAAAGGTCTTTTATTTTACTTATAGTTGTTTTGTCTTGTTTGATGTTTTTCATCTGTGCTAGTAATTTTTTAAAAATTGTAAATGAAAATCATGGGACAGTTGTAAGATTTGTTCTGTATGTGCTAATTTGTATTTAAAAAAATACATCGGTCCTCGGACCGCTTGTGTTGCCTGCCGTCGCGGTTTGTGAATGATAGGCCTCACATGACCTTTGACCTTGATATGTGAACTTTGACCTCATAAACAAATGAGGGTTTGCATGTAAACTCCATAAACCAAGTTGGTTCCAATTGAACTTCAACTTTTCAAAAGACCTTTGACCTTGGCATGTGACCTTTGACCTCATCAACAAATGAGGGATCCCATGTTGCACCTATGACTCAAGTTTGGTTCCAATTGAACTTCAACTTTTCAAATGAGGTCAATTTTACATTTCAGCCTATTTTACAACTTGACCTCACATGACCTTTGACCTTGGTATGTGACCTTTGACCTCATCCACAATTGGGGGATGCCAAATTGCACAGTGGACAAAGTGATCCCTTAATTTTCTTTCCTCCTAAGGCGGCGACCAAAAATGAGTCGGCAGGTTTTCTATGGTCCGGTTGGGTTTTTTTTGCATTTGTCTTGTCCTTCTATACTACCTACCCTGTATTCAAACAAGTAGATTTGTTTTTGTTCAAAGGGATACATTAACCAAGTAGAATTTTTATTGTAACCTACCAGCATCAATGAATGACCATCCTTCTTGAGTCACAAAGGCTCCCTTGCCCAGAATAAGTGAAGGAGCTATCATCTTTTTTCATCTAAAGAGCTGTACAAATGCAGCGATACGCAAATTGTGCTATTATGAAAATGTGGGAAAAGACATATTCTTTAATGATTCTAGATGTTTTCCATATAGATGATTGCCTTACATATGAAACCATATGCTAGCTATAAAAGCATTTGCTTTAAATAGTGAATGTATTTTTTTCATTATTTACTTGAAAACTAATGGTTTTAGATAACATGCAAGTAACAGATTTTTGCCCATCAAACCACATGTTTACCCATCCTAGACACCAACATTAACACCCTACAATCATGGAAAAAAATAGTTCCACACTGATACCATATCTTGAAAACAGTTCCCATGCCTCTACAGCGGTGATCCAAATGGGTATTCATTGTTCATTGGAAGCAGATGTCTTGCTCTATCCATATCCTTCCCCTACCCTACCATCAATCATGTGGGGGACCTGACGAGCTGCTAACAATATGACTTTGGATCGAACATTGAACCTAGGGGGAGAGGGGCGCTTTTCCGTGCCAAGTAGTCGACAAATTGTGGCAACATTTTTTTTCCATGATTGTAAGCCACTTAACCACCTATGATCAAGCTCTCTGATTTGCTCATTACAGGACACAACTTGGCATAGCCCTCTGATTACCCAATCAAACATGCTTTCCCATACTCTGTGTAGCCCATACCACCATTCTTACAGTATTCTGCTTATTTTGCTCTGGACATCTGATATACCTTCAGTGACCACTCAAAATAGTGGCTTAAATGCCAATAGATAAGCAGGTAGCGCCCTGAGGTGAACATTAAACTGTTGTTGTGAGTTAAGCACAACCCTCAAGCAACTAAACTTTCTTGCCCATAAACCTTCAAAACGTTCATTTTGTGCGCATTTCCACATCTACCCCCAAATGACCCATTGACTATGTCTGATCCCCGATTTTTTAGACAACTCTTATGGTCCCACCCAAGATCTTCCACCAAGATCATGAAATCCATCCAAAATTGTAATGAGGGAGCTGTAAAGTTACTATTTTATCTAACACCCCCCCCCCCGCACTATCACACAAACTACATACAGACTGACAACGAGCACACAATTGCCAAGTGTCCTTCCAGCTATAAACTGGTGGTCTAGTGAAAGGTGGCAACGAGAGCATTTCAGTCCATCCATATTTCTGTGATAGTAATATTTCATATTTTTGCTTAGGCATGCCTAGATTCCCTACCTTTATTTGACCACAGAAGATAACTTAAATTGAAACAACAAGGTGATTTGTATATACTTATATTTCATTAGAAAACATATCAAAAAACTAAAAATTTTATATTTTTCTCCTTTAGGAATTAAATATTTCACACCACATTTTGTGTACCAAAGAAACCGTTTCTTAGCTAATCCTTTCAGATGTGATATTTTTGATAGAGAGCTTTGCACCAGTGCAAAAATCAGAACACCTTTACATTTTTGTAGGGTCATTTTTTTTGAAATCTATCTCTCGTTGCACCTTTAAGACATATTATGTTGCGCTTGAAACATCTACCAAGTGATAAAATGAATAATACAAGTATCCATTGTTGGTTTGCTCTAGATAATTTATTTGATAATGGATAACCAGGGTCAAGTTCATATCCATTCTACACACAACATTCCACAGCTTACCCTCCAATTGTGTCAGTTCAACACTATCGCTGTTTTTGGGATGTTCTTAATATTCTGTAAAATACAATGAAATAACCACTACAGATTAATGAAGCAGAAATACACTGAGGGGTATCTTTCTAAGTATTTTTCATTTCATTGTGGTTGCAACTTTTTCAGATGGTCAACAAACAAATAGTCTCTCTCATCGTATTTCAAGCATTGCGCACGCTAGCCAAAGCTCAAATATTGTCTTTAACCAAATGAGCTATCAAAAATTTTGCAAAAACTACAAATAAGGATATTGATTAAGGAAAACATTTCTTTCAAATAATCTCCAAACGATATTCAGGTTTTCATATTTTTGGAGCAGATAAAATATACACATGGTTGACATCTTAGATGTGCTTTGAGTGTCAATTCTGTCTGACCCCAGTGGGTGTATTGGAGTCAATCCCACAAAGCACCAGTTTAGGGAAATTTCCCCTCAATAGGTCATGTGATCCAATCAAAAATTCTATTTTAACAATCAAAACCCTGTTTTGACCCTCATATTAACCATAGTACTGTAGGGAATATTTTCCTGATCATGACGAGTTTTGTGCGTCTTAAACTTTGGGAACAATTTTTATCCCCAAGTCCTGCACGGACACGTGCTTAGTTACAGTAGAGGCACATTGCAGCAATGTATATGGTCTTGGGTTCAAAATGCCCTCTTTTGGTCTTGACCAAAAAATATATCCTCATACTTTCAACTAAGTTATCCAACCTTTCAACCCTGGTATCTATTTTGTTTATAGGTTATTACAAAGAAATCAGTGGCTTTCAAAATGGCTTCTCAAATGGCCTGCAATCATTTTGGAAGCCCTCTCGAAAAACCACTGACCCTAAGACTATGCTTGTTTGGACTCATTTGAAGCATTTTCATGCTGATTCTAAATGTGGTCCTGAAGATGGATCAGTTATTGAACAAAATCAATAATGAACTCTGAGCAATAGGTATGGCTGTTTAGGAACCCTGGGTCACTTTTGTCGGGGACAGAATAAGGCGACCAATTGCGCGTCTGACGTAATTTGACGGTGCAGAACAAATGTCGGCCATGAAGAATAACCTGTGAACATTTATGGCTTATTGAAACACAACGTTTACTTACGTGAATTATTGTGTCCGTGCATCAAAACCAGACTGAAATTGGGCAGTTTTGACATTTTAAATCATATTTTGTTCGAACATGCCCCGCCCATACTACACATTCAACCAATCGTAGTCCGCGTCGCACTGATTGACAAACCTTGACATACGCGCAATTGGTCGGCTAATTCTGTCCCTGACTATAGTGACCCTGATGAATTCAGCAAACTCTTATGGAATAAAGTACACTTTATCATACATCGTCTTCTAAGGCGAGTGACAGCTTTGCTCCCCCTACAGCTCTCCTTAAAGAGCATTTGATAGCTACCCTGACACAGCTCGTCTTAAGTGCATTGTCGGAGAGTGATTAATAACTCTTCTCGGAAGATCTTTTTTGAAGTACATTGCAGTGGTAAATGATCTTAATTCACCTTTGAATACTCCTTAATTTGGCATTACAGCTTTTAAGAGAGCACTACCTCTCTTTTAAAAGACAGTGTCTGCTTTATTCCATAAAAGTTTGCTCAATTCATCAGGGTCACTAATGACCCAGGGTCACTAAACGGCCAGTGGCGTACCCAGCGGGGGGGGGGGCAATCTTGCTCCTCCCTCTTGCCCCCACTGAAAAATTAGTGATTTACATAGGCCATATACTATATTAACAAATTTTAATATATGCTTGCCCCCCTGAAAATACATGTGCCCCCCCCTTGTCCCCCCTGAAAAAAAAAGCTGGTTACGCCACGTAAACAAGCCATACCCCTGATCAATTATAGATGCCTGCAAGGGCCGAGGCTATGACCGGGGGCACTCAACCTTTTTCCAGGTAGAGATGGTGCCCGTCCCCGATTTCCAATCTTGGGGCTTTGGGAACTGGGGAATTTTTGTCTCTCAAAAGAGGGTCTTGGGAATTAAATTTTGAGAAATTTGCAGGCTTAGGAACTAAAATTTAGCTTCTAATATAAAAATGTTCCCAAAAGGGACCCTTAAGAACAGAATTATACTTCCAATAGGGATCTCAGGAATTGCCGGAGAGGCGCAAAATTGGGGGGGTCTTTGAAATTGCCGGAGAGGTGAGAAATGGGGGTCTTAAGGGCTGCACATACCTGTACCACTTCCCGATGTCAGCGGCTCCCCCTGGAGCTATGGGCTTATTGCCTGATTTTTTTGTGCTTGGGATAATGAAATAATTCTGTTTTGTAGGAATATACTCACTGGGCTTGCGGATTGTACTCGGCCTGTTGATGCTGAAGTCTGCTCCCAACTTGTATGTAAATAACCCTTGAAAAGATTTGAAATTAAGTTTTATTGAAGGTTCACATGATGGATTAATTTAAGCAATGATAATTATGTAATATTGTTGGAAACCACTAGTCCACAAACCATACAATTGGTACTGTTAAGGAGCAGTAGTTTAAAGGAGGGTGACCCGATTGAAGTCCGATTGTTCATATGATGCTTTCTCCCTTGCATGGAAGCATATCACCAAAAATATCTAATTCATTTTTTTTAGTTAAATTGTTACAGCCGTTTGGAATGTAGAAGCAGATATGTATACTAAATTGGTCCTAGGGCAGTGTGCGTTAATGTTTTCGACCACATATGGATGCATATTGGTTCATAACCAGACAAAAAGGAAAAAGGAAACATTTTTGGGCCTTACATTTCTGCAGTAATGAGAAAAATATGAATTTCCTTCTGATACCAAAATCTCCATTTTGATGGAGTAAAGCCGGGGTGGATGAGATCGTCAATCAGGTCACCCACCTTTAACCCTCATCTACCTGAGCCATTTTTTGTAACAGAACTCCTGAGGGTGGTTGCCACCCCTTTTTTATAATTTTTGTTATTGAAAATCCGATTCCCATAAATTTGGTACAACAGGACAGCTTAGAGTTTCTTCTTTCCAATGGTATCAAAATAAGTACCAACATCCCCATTATGACGTCATAAGTTGAGGAAAGTATGCAAAATACAGGATACAGGGTGGAAAATTGACATTTTGCAAATTTAGTGACTTAAAAACATTATTAAAGCAATAAAACACTTGAGTACTAGTCATTTTCCATCAAGTAGAGCCAAAAACTGTGGAAATCAGATATTCCTATCTTTTTTGGTGAAAAAAAATGAATTCTCCCTATTCTACACTGGAAATAGACAGTTTTGCTGACATGCAAATTTTATGACGTCATTCTGACGTAATTCTAGGCATGTTGGTACTCATTTTGGTATCAATGAAAAGAGGAGGGTCATAGCTATCCATTGGTACCAAAATAAAGTGTCTGTGATATTCCTTATTGTACTAGGTTTCTCTCACAGACAGTGTGCTTGCCCTCTCCACCCCGCGCCCCGACCACCACTTTGGGATCACCCTGTATCGTACCTATACCCAGTGGATGTTTTTTTTTGCATGATCAGGAGCATAAAATGTCAACTGACAATTACATTAAATAATTTGGAACCAAAGAAGGGGTTTTAGCAAGGTGAAAAAACATGGAGTCTTGCGATCAACTGTCTGTTTTTTTTAATAAAAATTTCCAGATATTTCTATAAAAGCAACAATAGCATTTTTTTCAACTGAGATTTTTGTACAGTTACATTGATAATTGGCTTGTAAACTTTGCCTATGATGGTGGTTCTTTATTTGTCACCAAAGGATGACTTTTGCAATTAGATTAATTATAGGTAGAATCGGGAATACCGGATTCTAATCAGGAAACATCCCTCCAATATCTGCACGCATTACAAATAATAATAAAATATGTGAAACCTATAAATACAGGAAGAGCAACATTATTATAAAATGATCTTTATCTTCAAGCTTAACGGGTGCTTATAACAATATATATACTACTTACATTGCTCACAAACTCCAAAAGTCCTTCCACATAAGTAGAATTCAATTTCATAAGCTGCAATTAAAATAAAATGTCAGATTATTTCTTTCCTATTGAAGTCAACCTGTATAAATATTTATTCCTGGCAATAATAGGTCAATAAATATGAAAATGAGACTTCCAAGGTGCAGCAATATCACAATATATTCAGCTTTAACAACTTTGGCACTCTGTTAAGGTAAGTAAGCAAGATGCCACACCTTAAAGGTGCAACGAGAGATTTCACATATCAAGGGTACCTAAAAATATCGAAAGCACTGATTTTTGCCCCGATGTAAGCTTTCCATAAAAAATATCCCCATGTGAAAAGATTAAGCTGAGAAATCTTTCTTTTAAGGGGCACATGTGGTGCAGTGGATCAGCGCTCGCCTCATAAGCATAAGGTTGTGGGTTCGAGCCCCGCTGTCGCCAATGTGTTGTGCACTTGGGCAAGGCACTTTACCTCCCTTGCCTCTCTCCACCCAGGAGTATAAATGGGTACCGGCATATGCTGGGAATGCAAAACAGACTCGCTGTGCGGGAGGAGTGGCGAACCCCCCACAGCAACATTATATGAGGGAGTCTGGCCCAAACGCCAATGACAGAGAGATGGGCACTCCGCCTGCGGGCGCACCATTTGCATTTTTTTGCATCTTTCTTTGGTACAAAATTGTGAAATTTCTAATTTTGTATAGGAGCATATACGAAATTCAGCCTATGTTTTATATGAAATATAAGCAAATCAAAATCACCCTTTTTCACCCTTTCTATTTCTTTAGCCAAATACAATGTAAGAACTATATTGAGTGTCTAATCTAAAGGAAATTACTATTATGACACAATATTTGGGTGCCACAAAATCTCTCGTTGCACCTTTAATATAACTTCATTGATTTCCAAAATGCTATGGGCATATTTTTAACATAAATACATTATTTTGGGACCCTTTTTCTCACAGCTGTTTTGACCCCATGCAATCGTTTCTTATATTTAGAACATTTTTAAGCAGTGGAGACTCAATTTTGACAACTGATATAAATAGGGACATGCAAGAGCTATCACATCCGCAAAAATCAGAAAAATCCATTGCGTAAATCAAACAACCCTCCAGAATTGTTTTCATGGACATTTCAATGTAAATTCTTTTCATACAAAAGGGTGAAGTTTTTTTTTTTCCTTTTTATTGTTGTGCTGTGTGTAAATGATGCTGATCTACAGTGATCTTATCATGTCATTGTTGAAAGGGATTCACCCATGATTCATAGTGGTTCATCAGGGGAATTACAAACTCGATCCCATTTTTCACACTTACGATATAAAGTGGATGCGTGGTGCATCATTATTAATTCAATATGAACCCAAGAGTGTATTGAGTCCCATCCCACAATGCACCGGTTTGGGAAATTTCTTCAATAGGTATGTGGATCTTCACAAAAATCCTTTTCTTAACACATTAATAAAAACCCTGACATTTACACTCATTTCGCCCACAAGGGGCTTAGGATTCAGGAGTACTTCTGATCATAAAATGTCTTGTGGGTTTTAGATTTCTGAAACACTCTTTTTATCCCTAAGTTACTGACATGTGTTTGGATAAAGTCTATACGTACATTGGCAATGCATTGTGGATTGATTCAAAACACCCTCTGATATGAACATTGGTGAATCATGGTTGAAATCCCTATTCTTAATAGCTGTAAAAGTGTAAGCAATTTCATTGGCTGATGACGGGTAGTAGGTTCGCGTATTGACATATTTTGGAGGTGATGGGCTTCTTGTCATACCGTGTTTTGCTACATTCGCTCGTTGCGTATGTCTTTGCGTTCAACGGATTGTTCGATTTTTTATCATGGGTAGTGGGCAGTACTTAGTGTTGTATTTTAAAGCTATAAGGACACTAAACTAGGTTAAAGATTGCTATGAATTTAAAAAATCTGTTTAAGAGGCTTTAAAATTGGAGAATAAAGGTATGAATTAGGAACCGGTTATCTCTTTACACAAAATGAAACCGACGATGCATTATTTTTGCGTTGGAATGGCATTACCCTTGTTTTCAAGTCATACTAGGAGAGCCAACGGTCCCAAAATCTTACTTTTTATTCTCAATCCCTTACCGTCTATATTTTAACATAATTTTTGGCAATGGGTGCAAATCCTGCAGCTTGGTAAGCTGTAAGTGAATAAAAAATAATACAGGAAATATCAACTGTAAATTTTGTTTTTTTTAGACAACAAAGTTTGAAACTTCTTAAAATTAATAATAGAAATTGTTTAAAAATTTTGAGGAAGTAGTAAACAAATCACATCAATACTTTTCTCTCCATTTTAATTGATTTTTGGCTTACACAAAAGTTTTCCAAATCCGGAAATATTTCAAAACAAACCCCTAAACTTTACAGAAGAAGTCAATAAATCTATACTCTTTCTCTCCACTCTTCTTTGATTCATTAAAAGTTTGTTTTATATAACAACTGGATCTTCCCTGGAAACATAATGTTCACCCTAAACTTTCCAATAATGTCTGCTGAAGGTTAAACCTTGTGGCTGATATTCTCAAAGGCAGTCTAACTTTAGACCTGGGTTTAAACCAAAGTTAGTCCAACATGAGTGGACCTTTTTCCTTCCAACATACTCTAAAAATGTGCTGTACCGGGTGAGAAAATTCCTCATGGCTGGGCTGTCACACATTAAATTTAACTTTCACAGTATTGAAAGGAAAAAAGGTCCACCCATGTTGGACTAACCCTGGTTTAAACCAAGGTCTAAAGTTAGACTCCCTTTCAGAATACCAGCCTGTAAGATTAAAATGTGATGAAACAAACTATTCCTTTAATTTAGCCAACATGTTGCTTACCACTGCCTCTGATGTTGACTTCAAATTCTGCACATTGGTCCTGGCAAGTTTTTGACCTTGTAACTTTTGGTCCAGTCTCAGTTCCTCAAAAAGAACCTGTTGGAATAGAGAGAGAGAGTTTACATTTTTACAACAAGCCTGCACTATTTGTCATATCAGTTCCAAGTAAAAAATGATGGATAGAATATATTTTTGCTCAAGAAATATTAACAGCTTCATGTATGTTTTCACAAATTATTTTTATCATAACTCAGGATCACATGCCTGTTGGTAAAAAGAACAAGTGAAACTCTGAATTACAATACAAGGTGCTTAAAATATGTCCCCACTGAATGTTGGATCAGTAAAGAATTTTGCTGTGCTAGGGCCCATGCTAGGTAGCCCAAGGCTCATTGTGGTCAAAACAAACAAACACACACACCTATTCTTGTATACCCTTACGACCTTAAGATTTCAGGTTTATGGGGTGCAGATGCATAAGAGACAATGCCTAACTTTCCACAAAAGAAACATGTGTAAAGTTAGGCATATCCCTTATGCATCTGCACCTGCATAAAACCTGAAATCTAAAGGGTGTTACCAGAGAGTGTTTTGAATCAATCCCATGATGCATAGCAATGTGCCTACACTGTACTGTACTAAACACATGTCAGTACTTAGGGATAAAAAGTGTTCCAAATTCATAATCAGGCTAAAAATTCCCTAAGTACTAACACTGTCTGGGCTAAAATGAGCATAAAAGTCAGGGTTTTCATGTGTAAAGAATAGTATTTTTATGGGATCACATGACCCTATTGAGGTGAAATTTCCCAAAACTGGTGCATTGTGGGATTGACTCAATACACCCTCTGGGTTGTTACTATCTAACTGCAGACATATAGCAACCAGGAGAATAAAGCAATAACTGGGCATTCAGCAAAGTTGGTCAGAATGGTTTCCAACCATTAAAATGATCTGGTCTGGCATCCTCTAGCTGAAAAGGGTTGATAATATGGTTAAAACAAATTGGTCAGGTCCATTATACAATGACCTAAAATGACCTCTGACCTCAATTTCCTTAATACTACATAACCCCTCCACCCAAGGGCCATTATGTCTAAGAACTATCAAAATCTATAATGCATGTCATGTGAGACAAGAAGCATCTTTAATTTATTGACAGATAAACAGACAGATATCCCTGTAATCTTGTTATAGGAATGTCAGCCTATGTTATAATACACCTTTGAGTGATGTCATCTAGTAACTACTCACTCACGATGTAAACACGAATGTAAGCAGAGCCATACACGTTGTCATGGGCTTCCTGATTTATCATTAGATCTCACTTTATTTAATGGTTACACCTCTACATTGGCGACGGAGGATAAAACAGACATCCAAGATCTGTTAGCGGACTGACAGTAGTGTTGGCACCTTCGATGGCCCAGATTTCAGGGGATTTTTCAAAGCGTCAGGCAAGATTTTTGTCACCTGAGACAATCAACGAGTGAGTGTGGGTACATGAACTTTAGATAGGTACTTTCGTTGTGTATATTGTGAGTCACTTTTGGTGCGATTTACCCATATGAATAGATGGCAAACGAAGCAGTGAGTGCTAGCGGTTATATACCAACCCTTCCCTGAATTGATCTCACTGGATCCACTACACAGATACTCGGTGTGGGAAGGACTGGAATGGAGAAATATGTGAAGCGTTTTTTAGAGTTTGCTTCATTGTGCTGCAAATATCACTGATGAAAAACGTAAACGTGCGTTGTTGCTGTTGCTGCATTGCTGGTGACTGAGGTGTAGTAGTGTAGTCGTATTTTTGAAGACCTACCTGAGACTGGGAAGAGTATAAAGCTGCGAAAGGACAAGTGTGTGCCCATTTGAGACCCCCAAGAAAAAACAGAGAATATGCTCGGTTAACAAGTTCGGCGGAAACAAACAATTGGATTGAAAACCGTTACCATTGTGTGTTTCTTAGATACCAGACTGCAGCAGCTTGCTTTTGTTCAACTTCTGAATTTTGATGATAAAGATGCAGAAATTAAGTCGCAGATTATTCGTGGCTGCACATAATATTCCAGGCTTCGAGAAGTTTTTTATTGATTATAGTGCCTTTTCTGCGAGATGATGTTTCATTGTCTGCTATTCTCGACTTTCCTTGGCTAAAGCTGCTTGAAACTTTATGCAAGAAAATACCAAGCTACAGATAATGGAAAAAATTAAGAGTGTTTCACAACCTCACTATGATCGCACCCTTAAGACAAGAAACAAAGCGACTTAGACTAGATAACGATCAAGTGCAGCCAATAGCCTAATTCCAGTCAAGTAAACAGGAGGATGCACATGCACAGTCTAAGATAAGGCCCAAAAAAACATTTGCTGGTGGTGCGGGGGCGATTACCCCCATAGAGACAAATGTTCTGCACGAGCAAAATTGAATCATTGCAAGAACAGAATCACTTTGCCCAATGTTGTCCTCAAAAGGGTTAAACGCAAAAGTGAGGAAAGGAAACTTCGTAGAAGAAACCACTGGCACCAGGACTAAAAGGATGGGCCTAATACTAGTAATAGTAGCGATGAAGATTATGTGTTCAATCTTGCTGGAAACACAAAGCCCCCCAGTGTATTGAAGTCACATATGGTGACCATAGAGTTCGTGCATTAATTGCTTCATGCTCGTCAGTCAACATCATCAGCAGGATGATCTCAAAACAAGTGGCTAATCAACCAAAGTAATGTCGAAGTGGTCCAGGTATCCATATGCAGCAGTATCCACTGCCACTGGTTGGTATGTTTTCAACTACAGTTAGTTACAAGGATCGCATTGTAGATGCGGATGTTTATGTGTCCGAAACGGGAGACACGTTACTGAGTTTGGAAAAATGGACCGGTTTAGGCCTAATTCAGATTACATACAACATCGGATTCATGTAGTAGGTTCTATTGATAGCATAGTGGATCAGTATAGTGATAGATTCCAGGGCATCGGGCAAGTTGCATGGAAATCCCAAGCTAAGTTACATATTGATGATACGGTCATGCCGGTAGCCACAACCGACACCGTAGAATTCCCTTCAATCTTCCAAAGGGAAGAGAAGTCAAGAAGTTATGGAGCTTGACATCATTGAGCCTGTAACAGCGCTGACCGAACCTCCATGGATTCCCCTATTCATGTGTGTAAATACAAACCTAAGGATCCTGACACTATCCGAATGTGTGTTGATATGAGGATGACAAACCAGGCCATTGCCAGAGAAAGGCATTTACACAAATATGGATGAATTATGACAAGTCTTAATGGAGCTATAGTGTTCTCCAAAACTCGACTTGAATGCTGGGTATCATAAGATAGAATTAGCAAAGAGTGGCCGTCATATCACGTATTTTCAACACATGTTGTGGATTGTAAAGATTCAAACGATTAAGTTTTGGTATCAACGCGGCCAGTGAAATTTTTCAAAACCACCATACAGCAGCACTTGGAGGGTTACATGGAGTGATAAATATCAGTGCGATATTCTATATATTGGGTGCAGCCAACAGGAAACTGACACAAGACTGCAAGCGTGCCTCCAGCGTATCCGTGACAAAAACCTGACATTTTAAACAGAGCTTAAGTTGTCAGTTCAAACGTAGTTAGAGTCCATAGAATTCTTTGGACATGTGTTCAGCAAGAGGGAGTATCTCCAGATCCCAAAAAGGTAGAAGCCTTGAAGCAAGTAGATGGCCCAAAGAATAGGGAAGAAGGGCGAAGCCTGCTTGGGATGGCAACTTACTGTGCTAGGTTTTCCCTAACTTGCCCACGATCTCGGAAACACTCCGTAATTTGACCCGAGAGACCACCATCTTGGACATGGACGGAAGATCATGAGGATGCTCTCTCCAGCTGATCAAACAAGTATCTATGCTGATTGCATTACAGGCATACTTTGATACCAAGAAGAGAACAGAAATTTTGTTTGATGCAAGTCCGGTTAGGATTAGGAGGAATTCTGATACAGGCTGGCAAAGGATCAGTAGTCGCGCTAGCAAGCAGGGCATTAACTCCAGTGGAACAGATGTATTCACAAACTGAGAGAGAGGCTCTTGCAGTGACGTGGGGCATCTCCCTACATTTTTCATCCTCTACGTGTATGGAAATGAGTCAAGGTGTACGGATCATAAACCATGATCCCTCCTGCAAACAGTCCTGGGAGCTAAGCCACCCATCGCGCTAGAAAGGTGGTGAATGAAGTTACAAGCATACGACTTCAAGTTGGTGTTACCAAAAGGGAAAAAGTTAAAGCCAGCCAGACTAACATGTATCGCCATCCCCTTCCAGGACACAACCACCACGCGGAGAACAGAAAACTTGCTTGAAGAGTTTGTCCATTTGATAACCCCTCATGAAGTGCCCCAGTCATTGACCTTAGAAAACAATTAAAGGAGGCAACCAAGACAAGATTACAACAATACAAACGTGTATGGTTGCCGTTGCAGTTGAGACGACTCGTGGCACAAAGTTCGAACCAGGCTACAGCACATAAAAAAAGAGATTAGAAAGCGCGGCCTCTACAAGGTACGGAGTGACGTGAATGTACTGTCAATACTGCTGAAGGTATTTTGATGAGAGATCACCGCATAATATTCCCAAGTCCAACGTCAGCAAGTGTAGACAAGCGCATGAGGGGGACACCAGGGTAGTGGTGAAGACAAAACAGCTACTTCGTTAAAAAGTATGGTTCACGGGAATAGACAAAATGGTTGAAAAGACCGTCAGCTGTGGTTTGCCGTGTCAAGCATCGACAGTAGAAAAACAGCCAACAGAGCCATTGCAAATGTCGATCTCCCAGAAGGGCCTGCAAGAAGTCATGGTAGATTGAATTACCTAACTGGAGAGTACCTTTGAGTGGGCCTCGATGATTGCAGTCGTTTGCCCAAGTTGATGTCGTCCATCTCAACAGAGCTAGAACAGTCATCCTAAAACTTGATTCGAATTCTCCACACACGGTGTCCCTGTGGTTGTGAGATCCGATAATGGCCCCCTTTAATGGTGGTGATTTCGCTGAGTTTGCCAAATACTGGGTTTAAGCACCGCAAAGTGACGCCGCTATATGGGCCCAGCTATGGGGAAGTCGAGAGAATGATGAGAAACCTTAAAAAAATGTATCGTACTGCCAAGCGAAAACAGTAAAAACTGGAAGCAAGAACATAACAAATATCTCAGAAACTACAGAAGCCACCAACGCACAGCACCACGGGTAAAAGTCCTGCGTCAATGTTTTTTATGGCCGCAGTCAGTTGTCGTGTTAGGGTTAGAACAGCCATCGAGATCAGTCAGCCAGCTTGCTGACGGGACAAAGCTGTTAGAACCAAAGACCAAGAGAACAAAGACAAAAATGAAAATGAATGCTGAAAGAAGCTGAGGGGCAGTCGTTCCCAGAAAATTCGAGGTTGGCGATCCGTACTGATTTTAAAGAAAGAGTAAAATCGGCGGGTCGCAAATGCCATACAAGATCCAGCCCTACAGAGTAACAGCAAAGAAAGGTTCTATGATAACTGCAAGACGACGAGGTCATCCACCTCACCAGAAATATCTCGTCATTTCAGATGCTCAAAAGTGACACGCCGGCACTGTACAGCGGATGATGATGGCGAAATAAGTGAGTCGAGTCTCAGTTGACCAGCCAGAACAGCCGGCAGCAACTCCACCAGTAAGGCGTTACCCTCGCGCCGCAATAGCAGAGAGAGACCTCAACGATTTGACAAGATTTTTATGTGTGGACTGGGCGGTTAAGGTCCAGTAGAGGGTGATGTTAGGGAAACCTTTCCCCTCAGGGCATTGAACTTATAAAATGCCACACTGTGGCCAAAAATTTAAGAAAAAATACGCACATTTTTTTTAAATAAACAAAAAGCTCATATTTTTCAGAAATGGAGCTGCCTATAATAAGTGATTATTATTAGATTTTTTTTATGGAAAATCAAAATTATTTAAACTTATAAAAATGTTAAAAAAAGACATTTGCACGTCAACACATGACAATGGCACCAAGATGGACAGGGACTTAATTTTTGGCAATGGGACAAGAGGACAGTGAGCCTTATTTTTTTGTGCATTGGATTTGACACGGGAAATATCTTGCAATTCAGCATTTTTGTGCTAGTAAATGAAGCACGTGAATGGTTGCAAGTTATTTGTGCAGTGTATATTTATTTTAATCATTTTTTTGTATGGGCCACAAGTTTCACGAACTTTGGATATTATCTACACTGTTAAGTGAACTTTTGACTTTCAACCGTTTCGGAACTTTTTTAGAGTTTTAATGTTTACAGACACATATTTTTTTTTTTTTAATTTTTCTGTTAAAAAGACATTGACTTGTAATGCAGAAGGAGGCCAAATTTTGATCAAAATCATATTTTTTGTGTCCAGAAGAAAATTTTTTTTTTGGGCAGGTTGAGAGGATTTTATATTGCATTTTGAACCAGTGTGAAATGTCATTTGAATTGACTTTAACTTGTGAAAGGACACTGTAATGGTGTACATTTGAAGGTTGGAGATTTCAGATCAGTTTTATTAGCCACGAATTAATTGCCGGACTGTCAACAAAAAAGTATGGTTATACAAGCGTTCATTTTTATTTGATAAACAGGTCACACACACAAAAAAAGGGTTCAAAGTGCGACTTGTGTTTTTTAAAAAGTTTTGGATTCTTTATTTAAAAGGTTGGGAGGGAGTTGTAATGTGTTATAGGAATGTCAGCCTATGTTATATCACCCTTTGAGCGAGGTAATCTAGTAACTACTCACTCACGATGTTGTTGAAAAACCAAATGTAAGCAAGCAATCCTCGTTGGTCATGGCCTGATTATCATAGTAATCTCACTTTATTTAATTGGTTACACCTATCAATCCCAGATAGATTATGGTAGATCTACATATCTGGCCTGAGTAAGGAGCAATGTTTTATAAATTTTCAGGCAATGTCAAAACCTGCATATCTGGCATATCATAGGCTATCGCAAACGACCAAAGTCAGTGTGCAGATGCACATGACAAATTAGTCTCACCAAAGTGTGAATCACTACTTATTTCTGGCCCAGACAATGTATAGTTCCAACACATTTCCATCCATAGGTATGCAGATTGGAAAGCCATGCTAAAACATTGTCACTGAATATAACATGGGCCATGGGTACGTGAACTCCTTAACCGATTCCACAACTTTCCCTCTTCCTCCACCATCCCTCCAGCACCTTTCTCGCATCTCCCACACATAAAATCTCTTGCCAAACTTTGGGTCACTCTCTTCATCTTTGTGCATCTCCCATGGATCCATTTCCCGCATTTCTTACACGTACACACTGAATTTGCTTTTACCCTCTTCCCACACACGCCGCATGGGTCTACCTTACTACCACCTTCCTCTCCGCCCCGTTCACCAGCACTTTTGTCTTCCCAAGGTTTACCTTCAAACCCTTACTCTCAAAAGCCTTCTTCCATTTCCAAAACTTTTCCCTCAGTCCCTCCATTGTCTCGCACATTAAAACCAAGTCATCAGCATACAACATCTCACTCATCAAACCTTTAAAAGTGAAGGATAAGTCTGTAGAATTCTCATATTTTTTTTCAAATGCAAAATGACCAAAAAAAGGGCAAGAAAACAGCAGTGTTCAAATATATGAATCTCCATTCAATTACGTGTTGTACGAAGTGTCCATATGGACAGTAATGACTAAAATATCCGATTTTGTCTTTATTGGGTTGCTTTCAGCTTTATAACTTGCAGGGTATGTTAGGATAACTACACTTGTTACATGCAAAAATCTTATTTTTGATGATTTTTTTTAGATTTTCTGATATGGCAAATCACTAATAGTGCCTTTAATTACTCAAACCTTTTGTACTTAAGATGTTTTACAAATGTCTGCTACGTACTCCCAGGCTAAAAGTTCATGTGGTTATTAAAATTCTTGTGCACTTTTTATAAGTAAAGATGTACATACAATACAGTACAAAGTGTAGGTACACTACAAAGCATTATGGGATTGGTTTAAACCGGGGGGGCTCACATGTTAAAGGATGGTAAAGATATACGGGGGTGATCCGCTCTAGTGGGGCATTTTTTCATGAGAAATCCCTAGACATGTGTCTTATTTTTATGAGAAATCCTTAGACATGGGTC
This sequence comes from Ophioderma brevispina, assembly GCA_023653785.1. NCBI lineage: Eukaryota > Metazoa > Echinodermata > Ophiuroidea > Amphilepidida > Ophiodermatidae > Ophioderma > Ophioderma brevispina. The sequence goes on from JAMKCH010071243.1 coordinate 45,823, forward strand.
CCATTTTCCACAAAAAGTGCCACAAAACAGTGTTAAAAAATCAAAAATTTGAAAAATGGGCATATATTTTTGAAAGCAAAATCCGTAGAACTGTACCTTTTTCTAAGCCAACCCCCTCTGAATCTCCAGTAACAAGTACACTACATCCATTATGGGAATGTTTTAAACCCACCTCTGAATCTCAAGTAAAAGTATGCAATGCATTATGGGACAGTCTAAACCCTCCTCTGAAATCTCACTGCCTGAAGTTGTGTACAGACTGTTGACTTGAAAATTGTCCCAGCACCTTGTTGCTTTTTCCTTCCAGCTCATCAATTCCTATCCTTCCGCTATGAGTAGTAGAACATTATGCTGGATTAATAGTTTCAATTGATACCATCATTTGCAATCAATATTTTATATTCAAGTTACCAAAGCACACCCCAGAATTTGAGGCGCCAAAAAGTAATTATATCAGCATATACGCACTTCATGCACAGAGCCACCCGGTGGTTTCCGAGGGGGCAAATTTCCAGTATGTGCAACAAATGTCCCGATCAAACACTTGCTCGTGCTTGCTTCAGCAACACGTGATGGCACGTTCCTGGTTTGCAAAAAAACAAGAATGACCACCGAGGTGTGAAACAAATGGTTTACTCTCTTGGCTATTCAATAATACCAGCGATTCACTTCTTTTATCTCATTCTGTGGCCCAACCACAGTAAAGCAGTGATCATGGGGTTTGTGAACTAACCTTCAATTTTGACCCCTACATGACCTTTAACCTCAACCTCTAATGTCAACCCTTCCCTTCTGAATTGAAGTGAGCTTTAAAAATGTGATACTTTTTCTATTGAATCTATCTATCTTGCATCAGGATGTCAGATGGATCCTACGGATGTCTCGAGCATCACATCAATGTAGTTAAAGATTGTCTTTAACCAAATTAACTAAACTTTAATCAAAATAATATGACACCGTCTTCTTATCCCATGCTTCCAAAAGTCCATAAGGCAAACCACCTGGCCACCCCATCATTTCTGCTCACAACTGTCCCACAGTTTTCATTGCTACTGGACAGTGTTCTTCAACCAATTGTGGAGACACTACCTTTGTTCCTGAAAGACACTTCCCATGCCTTGACGTATTCTCAACGCCTTAACATACGTGTCACTTCCAAAGGGAGTTTCCCCCCCCCCTCCCCCTGGTAATCTTCAGTTTTGAGCAAAACAGGAAACCAAAATTCCTCCCAAAATATTGTTAACGCCCATTGTGATTATCTCTTGAAGTGCCCCACTTTAACCTTGTTTATGATTATTCCCAGTATCGAATATACAATAATTGTCAATTTCCTCGTCTACGTGATTGCCATATACAAGCCTACTTACAGTTTACCACACAACTATTCACAGCTACTAAAGAAAAAAATAGATAGGGTAACGGTTCATTCACCTAATTATGATTTTTGCTGCTGCTAATACCAATTTTAGTTGATACAATGCCTTTAGGTATATTTGTGCAAGATGTCCCCCTAAAATCATGCCGCCATCAAGAATGTGACAAGCATTATCATGAATAAGATCTTCAACCAAAAGTTCCCACCACTCTTTTTATGAATTTTTACATTGACCCAAAATAATACAAAAATGGAAAGTAAAATTCATGACCCGTCGCTAATAGCTCCGTCCCCAAAACACCCCACCCGCCTTTTACTGAAGTGTTCAAATTCTGGGATCAAAGAAAGCTACTATTTTTTCTATTTTACCCTGTGCAATCTTAGTGCTAAAAGATGTTTAGTTTTGGCTTGTTATAAGGGGAATTGTGCCTTTTTGCCTTTTGGTCAACCAAGATTATTTTACAGAGTTGGCTCTATGGGCTCTCAAAATCTTATTTTATCTCTCACATCAAAACAGATTGAAATTGAAAACAGTGCAAAACATTTCAGAATTGGGTTTGGATCAAGGTAATTCAAAATCAAACTTATATAAATAGATTCGCCCCTTAAAATGTCTCACCGTCCATTACAAATTTTCAGTATAAATCTGAATAATAACCTTACTACATTAAGTTGCATGGGGGGGGTGTGGGCTGTGACCCCAGATTTTTTTTTTGTAACATCACATTTAGCCTCAACAAATTTAGCCAATTTTTTAAAACATAAAAAAAACCTAACTTTAACACTTAAGTGTATAAGGGGGGTCCATTTTTACTCAAGATTTTTGTTTTTGTGCACCCCATTTTTTAACACTAAATTATTTTTGGCCCACATTTGTTTTTTGCGCGCGTCATAACATTGTTTTTGAACCCCACTTTGAAATGTGGTTGTGCTGATTTACCCAACCATCAATGACCAGATTTTTGGTACAAAAATTCCAATGGCAAAGTGGTTTTCAGATGGGGGTCCTCACATTAGCCCCCACCCCATATACCCATTGGATTCATAAGACCCTATTCACTTTAAAGGCTGACTCAGAGATTCCTGAGGAGGGCAACCCTCACTTTCCAAAAAATCGTGTTTTTTTTTGCATGTACCTAATGCTTGTCCATATACTATCACTGTGTGAAATTGCTAAGCTTATCAAACCTTCATATAGAAAATCACCACATTTGTTATAAAAATTCCGGATCCGGATTTTGTTACAACACATAGTCCTATGGGACTTAATACTACACATAAACGTTTACTACATCAAAACGAAAAATCCGATTCATCTCAACTTTCAGAATTGTGCTTTTAAGGTTAACTATCTTAGTTCTAGTTAGCTATTTTGTCAATATTACACAAAAAAAAAATATATTTCGAATCTCGACTTTAAATTGTTAAGAATAATGTTGCACGTCCCATATACGTCGTCCGATTAATGGAATTAATTAACAAGCATTTGGGCCGGAATACAAAAACCAGTCAACCTTACAAAATGGGCGAATGCTCCTTTAATTCCACCTACATAACCTTTTGACCCCAATCTGTGTAAACCTCATGGGCCGTGGGACAGTGCTGACCAAGAACATGACCAAGAACATGCACGAACATCTCCAGAAACTCTTGAGAAAAATTACCTTATTTGTGTTTTTGTTTGGTTTAATACATAAATTAGTCATTCATGCATTCAGATTTATTTTGTCTCTTCACAAAACATGTATACAAAATAAACAGATGATCAACCTTCATATGTAGATAACCATAGATTATGTACAAAGAGAAAGCTATTTGGATGTATACAAATGATAAAATCAAACTATTGTTAAATGAAAACATTTTCCAAGAAACAATGACAAATGTATAGGTGATAATATGTGATGTAATCAAGCAAAATGAGTCAGAAGTCGCAAATATTGAATTTGAGATATAGCCAAACAAAGAAGAAAATGTCTTTTGTTTCCTATTGTTTTTGGCCACCCTTCAACTGATTATATCTTTGGAATTAATTGGTCAATTTCATTGGGGGTTTCAGCAAAACGTAGCTTTTTAAATGGTGCATACAGTTATATCAAAAAGTAAAAATTGAATCTGACCGACTTTAGACTCATTTTGCTTGATCACATCACATATTACAGAAAAACAATAACATACATGGTGAAGGGACGAGGACACTGCTAAACGCGAGGGGTGAGGTCGCAGTGCCCTCTACAAAAGGTGTCAAAAATTGAAAAAAAAGTTAAAAGAGATATGCTTAAATACGAAAAAAATATAGGGGGAGGGGGCGGAGACGAGACAAAATATACAGGACAGTACAACAAGGACAAAGATGATGTCTGACTTAGGAGTAGTTATAAATGAAATAATAAGTTAAGAGAAGATACAAAGAGAAAAGGGGAAGGAGAGAAGATAAACATTAAGAAGGAATTAGCGTCTTCAAAGGCTGTTTTTGCAGCCCAAAATGTTTTAAAGGGGCATTTCGTGATCCAAAGCCTCGTCCCCCCAGCTTACCTAAAGAAGTTGAGATTTTCATATCATCTGAACCATTGGCATAAGTATAGTAGCTTATAGTATGCGTGAACTCTTACGTGCAAATTCAATCTACTCTGGAAGAAATTCATAATTTTGTATTTTCTGTTCGTAAATTACAACACAGTAGCCTATGGGCACCGTTATACTAACATTTGCTCATAACATCAGAACGCAATGTCAGAATCAACTGAAATTTTGGAAATAACCCTTTCTTGGGGATATCCCGACTGCAAACAAAAAAAGAGTTAGGATCACGAAATGCACCTCTAAACATTAGGGCAATGTTGAGCAAATCAATGGTTTACTGCAAGAAGGCCCCATCTGCAATAGCCGCCATTTGTCAGAAGTGTTCTTATTAAAGGCCGATTCAGAGATTTTGAAATATAATTTTTTGTGTATTAATTAAAAATAGTCATCTAGAACTATAGATAGTAACCTAAAATGCTCAATTCCAAAGTATGAGATGAATCGGATTTTCTATTTTCATGCAGTAAACATTTATGCACAGTATAACAGTCCCATAGGATACCGTGTATAACAAAAATTCCGGATCCGGAATTTTATAACAAAGTTGTGATTTTCTATATGAAGAACTTCGATTTGAGCTTAGTTATTTTTACACAGTGATTAGTAGATGGACAAGCATTATGTATATGCAAAAAACACGATTTGTTTGAAAAATGAGTGCGCTCTCATCGGGAAATCTCTGAGTCAGCCTTTAAAGTGACAGGAGGAGATTTGTTTAGGATATGATTTCTCTCAAATTTCACTGGATCGGTTGTAGACCACCTACCGAGAACGTTTGGAAGGTTTATTGGACAAACGGTGCAAAAGAAAACCGCAAACCTTGTTTTGAACTTGCCTGCTATTGTAATCGTTCCCCATAGAAAACCATGCTTTGACTTACTGTCGTGCACGACAGAAACTACTAAATCATCATCGTATTACATAAAGATTGGCGGTTTTTTAGGCTTATTCACTTCAGGTGTGATCTAATACATTGGTAAGCATTCTTATGTAAAAAACCTAGGTTCAAGAAAAATTGAGGATGCTTCTTTCTGGAAATCTCCTCATGTCTCTTTAAGTGTTATACCTGCCAAATCTAACTCCTGGCAGCTATTGCAGATGGGGCCTTTTTGCCCTACATCCTCAAAATGGTTCTTACTCTCAGAAAATGTCTGACATATGCTCAGCTTTGCTATGCATTCCAAGAATGGCAAAATTATTTTTATGGCCTGTCCCACTATGCTTCTGCCATCTATTTATTACATAGATTAAAAAGTTGATAATAGATGATTAACACTGCTCATTAAGTTTAGTACTTGAAGCAATAATCAGTCATTTGATGACCACAAATAACCCACGTTTTCTTCTGCCAACCCTTAGCAATGCAGAAGTCTAAATTTGTTTAAGTATTTGAAATCACAGGAAATAATCCTTTTACAATGCCACATGGACAATTTGTCAAAATAAGTAGACAGTTGCAAGTGACCCGCCACACCATGCTTGGATAGGTTTTATACGTCTGACACAGAGCTACAAAATTTCCGACTGTCTCTTTTCAAAATGGTGTTCAGGTTTCAATTACTCAGATTATTCAGATTTCTGCCAAGGTCAAGCATTAAATATAAGATAGATAAATTTTCAAATAACGAGCACATTAAAAGGAATTAAGAGATCATCTTCACACGGCACTGAACTGGTTTCACTGTGACCCTATTCTTTTCCTTACTTTTAATTGGTAAAAAGTTGGTAGGATTTCAAAAGTGCGGAGCATCAAAGGATTTCACCAACACTTCATAAAAAAAGCCAATAGATGCAACGCATATTTAGAACGCAAAAACACCATATTTCAATGGAGTTTCATACTAGCATTGCTGTGCAGCAACGATGTGCTTTATGATTGTTTTTAAAAGGACGGTTGATGCATTATTTCACTAAGGAAAAATTGGAAACTGTTGATTGGGCAGTTATGGACAGATTGCGTACACCCACTCCTCATCCAATGCGACCAAGGGGAGAACCCTCAATGACATGTAGTAGGAGCTTGTGTCCAGGGGGACAAGATCAGAAATGTTCTGGTTGCTGTACCAGCTTGAGGGAATGATTAAAGTGCAAAGCGTTTTGCTGTGAAGGCCTACACAGGTGGGGTTCAGGGGCGAAGACTGGCAGGGGGGTCAAAGGAGGCAGACTTCCTAAAACTCCTGAGTGGCGTACCAGGCAGTCGATCCAGAGGGAACAAATTCAAGTCGTTCCCGCCAGAGGGGGCAAATTTCGTAAATCGTCCCGGTGCTTGATTTGCTCTAAGCGCGCGCAAAATGCACGAATTTACTTTAATTTTGCCAAATTTTGGCTGAAAATTGTTGAAATTCCCCGAAAAGGAGAGGGGGTAATAAAATGAACATTTGGCCATATCGTCACGCTTTTTCGAGCCAGGGGGGAAGGGGGCAACTGCCCCCCCCCCCCCTGGGCCCCCCCGGTCGGTTAGATGACACTGAGCTCCTGGGGTTTGCCATCTCAAAAAGTAAAAAAGGAGTGATTTCAGAGCAAAAAATTGGCAAAAAGTGGAGGTGAAGCTACAAGAAATCCCTCCTTCCCTGACATGGCGGCTCACGCAAATTCTAACCGGGTCATGTGGTCCTCACCCTTCTCTCGTTCGTCGGCCTAGGTTCCCTTCTCGTTTCTCTTATCTACCGACTTCCATTTTCTTCCTAGATTTCATATGTGTCCCTTTCTGTCCCCTGTTATTCGTTTCTTCCCGATCATTCCCCTGTCTGTTCTCCCCTTCTCAACCCAATTTTTCACTTCTCCGTCCCCATTTAGTTGTCCGGGGGGAGCCTACCCCTCCCCCGTGCTGGTTACGCCATGCTTGTGACACTCCCCCAAATGCTCGAAGGTGGCTTTCAAATAGGTCCTCTTCAGGGTGGAGATTGTTGGGGGGGTGTGCTCTATTATTCATGAATAGAGCATCCCTTTGATTTCAATGGAGGCATGCGGAAATCTCCACCAATGGCTCTCAAGGAAGGAAGGATATGAACTTAATGACTTTTTGTCCAATGTTGAACGTTTTTTCATTTCCCCAACCAATTGACAGACCGAGTGAGCACCTGGGAGCCTTGAATGGCACATGGTATACTCTGTTCAGGAGTGTATTTTCTCCTTTTCGCGGAGTTTTGCCGTTGCTAGCTTGTTTTGGGGGCTGCAGTGTACGCACTAACATGTGCATGGTTGGATTGATTACACGCGCCTGTTGAATGGTTTTAATTTAAAATTAGCTGTGTTGTTCAACTTGTTGCTAGATGGGCGTGTGTATGGTCGTTGGACTTAGACGTGCAATTGAGAGAAATAAACATTGGTACAGTAAGTTAGGGGCAATGGTTTGGTTTCAATAGCTCTCTAGAAAAAAAAAAGTATATTGGCACAAACTGATGACATTTTGTCCAACAGACAGACAGGAATGGCGTGGTTCTAGCGGTTAGCCCCAAGCTTACCTAGGAGCAAAGGGTCTCGGAACGAATCTCAGTGGGGGACCACTTGTTGGATTTAATCGGGAACCCATTTGGGATTTTGATTTTGTTTATAACAGATATTGATTTAAAACCTGAATGCCACTTTCTCCATGGTTCATTTGGAAATGGGCAAAAACATGAACCATGAAAGCTTGCACAACCCATCCGGTGTGTGTTTCGTTAGTGTGTTTGAATGTTGCAAGGCAATTTTATGGACGCTCTGTTTAAGCTGATGCCTCCAAGTTGCATTGTTTCTGTATAGTAATTATTAAAGTTGTAAAGTCTCTAGCATTTGGCCTTAACAGCCACGATTTGAGGATTAAAATAACACCTTATATTAGTATTAATTTTATTATTATAGGGGACAGGACAAACAGAAATTACCATTTATACTGCATTTGCAATTCCCATCCAAAAAATAGATTTTCTATCTCACAAGGAATACAAGTTTTAAACAAAGTTAAAAATGCCAAAATGAGGTTGGGGCATAATTGTATGTGCATAACTTTCGCATTCAGCCTCTATCAACATCAAATATGAACACAAATGTCACAGGGGCATAATTATTTACTCCCTGGGTACTGTGTACTGCAGTTTGCCTCAGGAATTCAAACTTTGTTCCCATTTCCTCACATTTGAAAAAAAAAATAATATGTATTTCTATGACCATATTGGGATATCTACCTGAAAAAGTTACATTCCAAATGAGTTTACCAAAAGGCCTAGTTCTTCAGGTCAGTGGTTTTTGAGATGGCCTTCCAAATGCGTCGAAACCAGGTTATTTGGGTAGCATTCTCAAAAGCCACTGTTCAAAAGTATACCCCAAGTTGAAAACGAGTTAGAGGGCCGGGGGGACTCCAGAGATTTTGAAAAAAATTTTTTTTTAGACTTGTTTGTGTCCGCCATTAATAACCCCACTTAGTCACCTATTTTAATAACAATAAAACAAATAGTCACCCAAAAAATCGCGCTCCACCACTCCCTCCCCACCCAAATCTGCCACACATGAATCTGACCCCGCTCTAGTCTACCCGTTTTGATGCAGTAAATCTTTTGTGGAGTGTTAATTGGGTATTGTAGCAGTTGCCAAGAATTAAAAATCCCCCTGGACACCTCAAGAATTTGTCCTACAAAGTGGACATGTCTATATAAGCACCAGAGGGTGTTTTGAATCAATCCCACCAATGCATTGCACAATGTTGGGCCTATAATGTACTGCCGTACCTCCCCCCCCAGTACACCCCCCACTGTGTCCGTACTTAGGGTAAAAACCACCAATGTTCAAGAAGTTTAAGAACCAAACCGCGGAACCTTTCCTGATATGACAAAAACCACCCACCACCCCCCATTCCCTAAGTACTTGCACCTTGTGGTCTAAAAGCACCGCACCCCCCCCCACCTAACCCAAGTCAGGGTTGTGACTGTGTTAAGAATAGGATTTTTGTGGATCACATGATCTTGAGGTGAATTTCCCAAAAACTGGTGTATTGTGGGATGACTACAATTACAACCCTCTGATGAAGGACATAGATATGAGGCTCACTATTTCCATGCTTTATATGCAAGGACATAGAGTGTAGATTTCACGTGTTCCACAGAGATTAGTCTTAGGGCATGGGCATGATGCAAAAAAACAGAGGATAAGTAGAAATTGGACCGGCACTTGTCCTCAGGAAATCTCTGACTCACCTTAGAAGTCCTGGCAGGATAGCAATACCTTTGTCACCAAACCCAACCAGATTTACTACGAAAAGATTCCCAAAAGTTGGTGTCTGAAGAAAAGCCATTTTTTGCATACCTGGTGAAAACTCAATTCAATTGGTTTGATTTTACCACACATTCTCTGGGCATTAACAAAATCACGTTTCCAGCTCTCGCATCAAATCTAGTGAAATATCGTGCAAACTTTTACAGATGGGTTTTTGGGTCGGTCATTCAATCATGATGAAAACTTTATATAGTGGGTCATCACCCTTGAACTAAATTGGTACCAAACTAATTTAAAGTCCATGGCCCGATTGCTAATAGCTTCGTCCCCAGAAGCCCCAGAATTTTACCGGAAGTGGTCAACATTTTGGTATCAGAAGAAAGCTACTAATTTTCTCATTTACCCGTGAAATCTAAGGCCAAAGATTGTTGGGTTGGAATTTATGAGCGAACATGTACCCCATTTTGGTCGACCATATTAAGTTTACCAGTGCTCTATGGACTACAAAATCATGTTTTTAGCTCTCACATCAAACCGATTGAACTATCGGCGCAAAACTTCACAGACGGGGTTTTGGGGCGAAGGCCATCTATCAATATGAAAACTTCATATCCTTAATCGGGCCAATCCCCCTTTAAAACATTTGACAAGTCCATCTAACACCTAGACAGTTCCCCTGGGCCCAATTCCCAATTATTGTCAAGGCACTAATTTGGACATCTGATGAATTATGGTTTTAAAAACGAGACGGACGTTAATGACCTTTCTGTCTACGAGAGGGAATAAAGGCCTTGAAAAAAAATGTTTGTTAGAATAATCCTGACCTAGCTACCCTAATTTTAAAACTCCTATTGTTTGTGTCTGCAATTTGTATTTGTTGTTTTATTCTCAAGTTGTTTGTATGTGAGGTGATTTTATTGGGGTGGAGTGATGTGCGGCCGGCGAGTGTTTGAACCTACCCGAAATAAACCCAAAATGGAAAAGATTTGCTACCTATCCTTCACAGCTGTTTGAAAGTCTCATTTATTATGACAAAACCAGAATATAAAACCCAAAAAAGATACAACAGCGGCACATTTTTTAAAAACTAATTTGGATATTCATACCACTGACTCATCCTGGTAATTTTCACCTTACCCCCATCGTTCATTAACCCGATTCAATGCATCATCCTCAACCCAACCTCATACTCTCCTCCTCCACTTGATTCTTCTATGGCTTCTTTGGTCATACCCTTCTTCTCAAACCACATACCTTCAAACTCAAAAGCACTTCTTAAAGGTGCTTGTTCCCATTCTGTATATTGCTTTCTCTCACTTGCACATATGCCCTCAAGTACCGTGGGAATCGGAAACAAAAATTGTGTTTGATGCAGAAGCCAATAATGCATATTGCAAAGCCCTATTCAATTACTGTGCTAATATTGGTGACTAACCATTAAAACCACATTTTTTTGTTTATATCTTGGAATGGAATGGATTCAGGCTCATATTTCAGGACGACATGAGAAAATCGGCTTTTCATCTGTATATCAAAATCGATACACTTTCGGCTAAATCCGGGGGTCCCAAACAAAGACGACGGAACATGCACCTTTAAAACATGCTCGTCATCATTATACCTACAGGCCAATTTCTTCATGGTAGATACCACACAGCTACCACCGAGGAATATGGATTACTACCACTAGAACGTACACGGCGCGGCAAGGATTCCTTATTTTTGTCTGCATAGTAACGGATAGTTGTACACACAGCGGCTGTCTGCACCGTCGTGAAGTTGGAGTAGCTACGTGGTTACACGGCTTCAGCCCTGATGGCGCAATATTTCATGGCCAATTTGTTTTCTTTTATATTTTTGGCATAATTTGGCATTCTTTACTACATGGTGCGGGGTATATGGGGTTTTGATGATGCCCCGATTTGAATTTCGTAATGATTTTCATAAAAAAACGTTCAAGAATTGCTAAACAGGAGGCCCGAGTGTATAGCTGCCCTCATTTCATGAAATTTTCATCCACTCTCAAAAATGGCGTCGTGGTAAACGCGGGGTAGCTACTTGGTAGCTGCGTGTCTACTCGGGTACGTCTACTCACATGCACCCTTCCCACCTCCCTCCCCCATAGTGGCAACTACAGGGTAGCATTGGTAGGTACAAGCAGAAGTACCCACATTACTGTTTTTTACCTAATAACTGTGTCCACTTTGTAAGCCCTCAGCTTGCAGCTACCACCTCGCAATTAGCCCAGTGTGTATTTTGCAGTTGCTGCCGCCCCGCGTGGTAGAAATGGTGGTAGCTGCCGTATAGGGTTAGCCGACGTGAGTAAGAAATCCCCGGCCGTTTAACATTTATTGAACCACACATCTCTATACCTGTGACATTACCTTTCTTATCCTTCCATTATACCTGTGCATCTGGTTAACCAATGACATCCTGCAAGTTATGAATAATTCCCTTATCAGGGGTGGACACAGGAATTTTGAAGAAAAGGAGCACAAAATGGCATGACTCTAAAGGCTGGGCCTAGTGCAAAACATGTTAGGCTAGTAAAATTAATAAAATTTAAGGCTTAACCAACCACTTATTGCAATAAATTGAGGGTGTACTGGAAGAAGGCCTCATCTGCAATAGCTACCATTGTCAATTGTGTTCTTATAAGTGTTATACCTGCCAAATCTAACAATTGCAGATGGGGCCTTTTGCCCTAAACCCTCGAAATACAAACTTTGTAAAAAAGATGTTCCAAGCAGAACCTTGATGCCGCTAAAGCTGCACCTAATGATGCCTACACCGTGGCGCTTGACGAATATGTTAAGTTCACGGCTGAGGCGCTTGACGTCCTACATTTTGAAAGCAAGCATGCTGCAGCCTGGGAGGCCCTGAGGGAGCTGAATGACAAGAAGGCTCCCCACCCCATGACCAACTGATGATCAACCGTGACAACCATCACTTTAGCTCTCTACTTGCAAAACCGTTTCAACAATAATTAACAACCTTGATGAGCCTCTTCTTCAATCCAAGATAGCAACACCCTTCCATCCAGTCGGGCCCTTATAGAGGAGGCTTCAAGAACTGCCTAAGAAACCGACCACGACAAGACACCTGATCCTGACAACATCCCAACAGTAATCTGGAAGAAATCCACTATTCCAGGATCAACTGTTAGAATTTTGTAAGGATACCTCAATGGGAACAAACCACCTTGCCTTTTCAACATCGTTCATCACTCCTCAACCAGAAGAAAGGCAACCTCCAACTACCCAACCCAAAAACTACAAAGGATCCACTGCATCTAATATCTATCAACTCAATGTCTGCTCCCACAAACAAAATCAACTTCCTCACATAGAATCCCCATTCGCAGAGGAGCAGAACAGGTTTTGCAAAGGCAATCAAAACTAGACCTGTGACAGATCTAATTTACAAGACGGCTTATTGGGAATGGGATGGTGATCCCCCTTTCAATCGACCCTTGAGGGGACTTGACCTATGACCCCTAACTCACCATATGTCCAAATGGTCAATAAATGTATTTTTAACTGTGTTAACAACTTACAAGGATCAATATTATTGAGTTTCAACTCATCCAAGCATTCAGGGATTTGACATTGCAGCGTCTAGAAACGGTGACCCCTGGGTCAAGAATAGAGTCAACTGTAATTTTTTTTTTTTTAATTTGTAGCCAATTTCTGTATTTATTCCTGTCAATTTCAGTTCAATCGGCAGTCTTTGTTTTGTCAAATTTTGCCTTTGACCTTCGAACATTTGACCTTTGCGGGGGGTCGATACTATCATAGCCTCTTCTAACTATTAATGTTACATCATGTAGTAATACGGGCTTTATCTGTCCTCTATAGCTGAGATAAAATCCAATTGGTCTTATTTTTAACATTTTTTATTGGGAAAATTGAACCCTTTTGACCCCCCTTAACATGACCTTTGACCCCGGTATAAAAAAAACCTGAGGTACACAGCAAAAATGCATTGTTCCAATCAAATAAAAAAATTTGTTCTACTATCCTTAGTTCTGGAGAATAAATTAGCTTGAATTATTACCTTAAAAACCGGAAATGACCTTAAATGACCCTTTGAACCCTCCAAAATAAAAATTTACCGTTGCCATGACACCAGGTAACATGAATGCAATATCTGTAAAGTGAAGTCACTGGTACATGTTTGCGTTTTTGAAGATAAAAATTTTTGAATATTTTTGGGGAATAATTTTTGGTTTTTGACCGGAATTGACCCCTTACTGCACCTTTGATCATGAAACTGTGGACAACCCAAACCCTGCCTCGTAACACCACTACATGTCTCATAATGACGTCACTCCTGGTTCCGTAATTTGGGTAAGGACACAAGCGAATTTTTTGATAGTATTTTTCAAGCAATTTTTGGCTTCAACCGGAAAATGGACCCCCTTAATGACCTTTGACTTTCCTTATTATCCCTGAAAACCCTATATGAAGCAAGGGTCAGTGGTCTCTTTCTGCTCTGAACCAGTTTGGTTAATATCGGCGTAATCCTCTTAGCAAAAGATAATTTTGGACAATTAATTACATATTTGAAGCCTGTGGCCAGGTCAAAGGTCAGACAGGGGTCAAGTCTCATATACAAAAGGGACGGGTCAGCGTTGATTTTGATGTAGTCTATCCCAAAATACGTCAATGATGACTGAACTAGATCAGATTGAAGTGTTGGCCAGAAGAACGAAAGAAAGAAACTAGAGGTTATGTGGCTATAGGCCACTGGTACACAGCGATGGAAATATGACCCCCATGTCAAGCATGTCAGGCCTTTGACCCCATGTCAATCACAATCTTGGTGAAGGATCGGAAGCTCCTTTAACGGGCCTTTATTCCGTCGTCCTTAGGCTGAGATAGAGTCAATTTGAGTCTCATTTTTTGCTTTTTTTGGAAAATTGACCATTTGACCCCCTTAATGACTTTGACCGCACCCGATAAAAAAAAAACCCGAAGGTACCCAACAAAAATGATTGTTCCAGTTTAAATAAATATTCTGCTTTGCTTAGTTCTTGAGATCAAAATCTCTTAAAGTTTATTATCTCAAAACCGGGAATGACCTGTAAATGACCTTTGACCCAAAATTGACCTTTTGACCTTGCATACATTGGCTAACATACCATGCATATCTGAATGTTATGTTACTTCTGCATGTTTTCATTTTTAGATAAATTTTTTAAATGTTTTAAATATTTTTGCATTTTTGAACCGTAAGTGACCCCTTAATCATGACCTTTGGACCTGCTTATTCCTGTACACCCCTATAGATGTAGCATGGGTCAGTGGATCCTCTGAACAAGTTAGTTGATATCGGCATAAATCCCTGTAAAGAAGATATTTTTTGCCAATTACATGCATATTTTGGGGCTTCAGCCGGAATGACCCCTTCAAAGGACCTTTTGACTGAACGCCTTTATTCTTGTACAACCCTATATGAAGCATGGGTCGGTGGTGTTCCTCCTGAACAAGTTTACGTTGATATCGGCTAGTTTTTCCCTAAACGAAGATATTTTTGCGATTTACATGACATATTTGAAGAACCCTGTTGACGAGGTCAGGTCAGAATGGGGGTCAAAGTCAATGGCAGATGATGGTTTCGCTGAGCGGCATTTGGTGGAAACCTGGTCACTATTGGTCAAGCCATACTCGTCAGCTATAACAGATTGACAGAAAAGAAAGAACGAAAAAGAAAGAGAAGAAGAACAACGCGAGAAAAACGAAACACAAGCCGCTTTTGCAATCTTCTGTGTCAAGAAGAACCCCATCAAAAACAGAACAAGCGGCTGACTGCCGCTTTGTTACATACTTGTCCTCAGAAGGATCAAAGAAGTGTTGAGAATTTCAAAGAGGAAATCTTTATTTGTATTGTCTTGTTTTCCTTTTATTCTATTTAATTATATAAAAAAAATGATTGTATTCTTGCAATATTCTCACCAACTACAGTGCCCCAGATGATACTTGTCAAAAACATTCTGCCATCCTGTTAACAACCCCCTCTACTTTGTGCACCCAGATGGGCCCATAAAAGAGTTTGATACAATGACTGGAATCCTTCAAAGCGATACTCTTGCTCCCTATCTATTTGTAATTTCATCCTCATTTCATGAGTCTTGACATGATGAACAACAAGAGACTCACCATCAAACTCTAGATGACACCCAAAGTCAGCATCTCACAGACCTTGACTACGCAGATGATCTAAATCTAACAGCTGATCTGATATGCGGTGCACAAGATCTACTAATATCATTTGAGAATGCCGCAGACAAAGTCGGCCTACATCTAAATGCCAACAAGACGGAATACATGACTATCAATGAGGAAGAGAATCATCAACCTATCTCCACTACAGACAGTACCCAACTCAAAGAGGACAGGGACTTCAAGTACATAGGGTCCTATGTTGCCGACAGCAAGAAAGACTTCCTGTCACGCAAAGGACAAGCTTGGAATGCCTGCAATAAACTACACCACTTATGGCAATCTGTTATCTCCAATTCAACCATGCTGACCTTCTTCAGATCCTGTGTAGAGAGTATCCTGTTATATGGATCTGAGACCTGGACCATGAAGAAAGAGTTACGGGATAGACTGGATAGCATCTACACCAGGCTTCTTATGCGAGTACAAAACATATCCTGGCATGAGCACAAGATATATGGAGATATCCCTCCAATTTCATGCTCTGTTGCCCAGAGCCGAGCACGATTTGCTGGTCACTGTCATAGTGCTAATGATCAACAGTTTCGGATTTTGTGTTTGAAGTTACCATGCCCAAATAGGGGTTGTCACCCTTTTAACTACATTGACGTAATTGCTCGAGACACCCAGCAGGATCCATCTGACATCCCCAACTTAATGGACAAGGACATTTGGCGCTACATGGTGAACAGCATCTCGGCTGCAGCTGCTAGATAGATGGTGAAATTGTTCTTAAAACCAGTCATAGATTAACATATCAAAAAATTATTTGTAAAAAGGGGGGACATGCAAAAATACAGCATTTACCGAACATGTGTCGTCTGCCATCACTGTTTGTGAATGGGTACAAAGGTTACATGAGGTTACCAAGGTCACATTAGGCCACCAACACGTGGGGCACTACCCAAGGACCATTGTATCTATGTGTCATGAAAATGTGCACATGTATGTGGAAACAGTCAGCAAATATATTAAAGATTTAAAGAATGAAATATGATAGAAGAGTTCACATGGTATAAAAGTGCCTCAAAACTACCAACCAATTTGATTGGCTACTCATAGGTTATAAAATGTAATTGACCAATCAAATATATCGTAAGAAAAGCATAAAGGTGCATACTGCATACAGATATGTTTTTTTATTGGTTATATCATTATTGTACAGTGGTGGTGCTAGTGGGGGCACAGGGAAATACCCCTAATTTTTTTTTGTTAAAAATGTAAATGGTGCACCCGCAGGCAGAGTGCCCATTGTCCCCTCTTTCTCTGCTTTTGGTTGGCCAACTCCATCATAATACTGTTGCTAGGGGGGGGGGGGGGGTTGCCAAGCTGGTACCCATTTATACTCCTGGGTGGAGAGAGGCAAGCGAGGTAAAGTGCCTTCCCCAAGTGCACAAACACATTGGTGACAGAGGGGCTCGAACCCACAACCTCATGCTTATGGCAAACACTGATCCAACTGTACCACATGTGCCCTTTAACAAAATTGAAAGCCCTGAATTGTTTCTTTGGTACAAAAAATTATAATTTCATATTGGAGCAAATACAAAATTCAGCCTATGTTTTATATTGATGTATAAGTAAATGAAAATCACCTTTTGTTTTCTTTTTAAAGACATTCCTGTAGCCAAATACAAGGTAAGAGATCTAATACATGTCTGATCCATATGAAACCACAACTATGGCACAATAATGGATGTCTTGAAATCTCTCATCGCACCTTTAAGAACTTATTTAATGCAGATTCTAATCATGTCAAAATCTAAAAGTTCAAACTTTACAACATCTCAATGGGCCATTCTTCGGTCACGTTTGTGACCTAAAACCGGTTAATTTTTACTTTCAACCCAATGCTGTTTTGTCAACGCAACCAATCTGTATTATGATTTTTTTAAATTAGTAACCTTGAGTCCAAACCTATAACCAAAAATGTTTCCACTTTTGCTAGATTGGTTATTTTGTCATGGGGGGGGGGGCAAATAAGTTCGATCACGTGTGTGACCTTCTGATGGTCACACATGTGACCAAACTTTATTTGCTCCCCCATGACAAAATAACCAATCAAGATAAAGTGAAAACATTATTTTTGGTTAGGTTTAGACTCGAGGTTATTAATAATGTAAAAAGTAATAATAGATTGGTTACGTTGACAAAACAGCATTGGGTTAAAAGTAAAAATTTACCGGTTTTAGGTCACAAACGTGACCAAAGAATGGCCCCAATTAGTTTATATACATACCCTAAGTCTCTTTCCATAGTTCTTCAAGATCTTGGCATTGATTTTTATTCCATGGACTTCCATAGCTGAAAAGAATATCAGCAAATATAATTATTTTGCACCATAAAAGGGAACCGTTATTTTTACTTTTTCACACAAATAATGTATTGATCGAGTTAAACCAGAGAAGATGTAAGGAACAGGAGATCTATCAGCCGTAAATACTTGAGATAAGCCTATTGATCCCCATTCACAGCCTTTTATCCCAAGTACTTGAAGAGGTGCCTTTGAAGGGATGTGTGAGACCGCTCCAATTGATTGATATGAGAATATTCAACCATGACAAGCAGTGTTTTCATAAATTTTGTTGATATAAACTATTTATTTATGTATCTGCTTCAAAATAGCTTGTAGAATTGCATGACCGTAAACTCGGTATACAAGCACCGGTGCCTATAATGAGGACGATGTCGAACCGGACAAGAGTGAAAAAAAAGGATTAGCGCCTAGCTAATAAGGCCAGTTTTGGCACGCTCTTCGTGCGACGTTGTATCACTGTAGTAGATCCCATGAAATACCATGTCCTTAATGATTTACATAAAATCTTTTTACCATGGGGAGAAATACAAGGTCTTAATCTGCCACCTGTGTCATTCGAGCATTTCGGGTTCAATGGTATGTTACATGGCTGGACGTTGCCCTTTCTTGTGCGGTGTACAGCGAGATGACCGACATAATACTTTTGTGTCAATTAAAGATTGATAATTAAGTTTCAGGTTTGCATGCACCTGTTTTTGTGAGAACTTACATGGGAATTCACTGACGATGTTATAATCCTATTCATCTTGTATCAAACCAGATAATGAATCCTGATTGAACTATCAACAAGATTTAACCAAATGGAGTTGATTAATACATGGGTTAGAGTAAAAATAAACGTTGAAGTCCACGAGGCAACTAGCGTGCACGGGTTTAGGCACGAACTTAACACAAGCGCATTAGTATGAATTATTTTCCACAAACAAAATTGTAGTGTAGTCTCTGTTGGTATATTTCCATAATGCTTTTTTGAGAGCCTTGTTTGGTTAGACTCGTTTTTATGTGTATTTTATCTCTCCTTTTTTACTATGGACCAAAGGAAAGGATTGTCATTTATTTCTTTGAGAAAAAGAATAGTCTTAAAGACACTATCAGTGATTTTAAAACAATATTTGAAATTTGCAGGAATAGCTTTCAAGTGAGGATAAGTCGTAGAATTATCATAGTTACCTTTCCAGTAACTGAATAATTTACAGAAAGGAAAGAAAAAGGCAGTGTTCCAAGATACGATTCCCCATTCAATTACGTGTTGTAGTAAGTGTCCGAAAGGACAGTAATGGGGGGGGGGGGGGCTGGGGGGGGGAAACCAATGTTTTTTTTTTTTTGGTTTTTTTAATAAAAAAACAAGTTCCGAGTCTGTCCTTATTAGGTTGCTTCTGGTCTTATCATTTGCGAGATTTAGGATACTGTACTTGTTACAAGAAATGCAAAAATCGGATTTTTGATGATTTTCGATTTTCTGATTTAGGCAAATCCAATGATAGTTCTTTAAATACTTTCTTAATTTCGAATCTTCTTAATTTTTAATGAAAAACAATAAACAAGTTTCAAAATAATTTTTTAGTTTTTTTCTTTTTTTTATATGTTATCTATATGATTCCTTGTGTTATAAAGGGGCAGAAGGAAGGATTTATTTATTATTTTTTTTGGGGGGGAGGAGGGGGTGCGGGACTTCGAAAAGTGGAACTTTTTAACGAAGTGGACAGTTTTTTGCGGTATAAAAGTGAGACTAAAAAAAGAAAAATGGTAAGTTGTGGGAATGTTTGGAAAAGGGGGGGGCCCGTGGAGTTTTCTCACCAAAAGGTGGACTTTGGTGTCACACATTTCGTAAATTTTGGCCTTTTTATCAATAATCTTCACCAAAATGGACCCTTTTGCCCCTTTTCTTTCATCGAATGTGGCCCCCACACCCCCCACCCCCCCCCCCCCCCCCCCCCCCTACGGGCGTAAGGGGGGGCCTGTGCTTATATATGGGGAGTTGGACTTTATGTCTTTTGTTTGGACTATGATAAGTACATTGATATGAAACTGCGTCACAGATTGCTAAGCAACACGGTGTAAAGTTTGCAATATAAACCCTTAGGGAATAGAAAACTGTGTATCGCTCCCACATAATCGGTTGAGGTGACTCCCGTTCGGAAACTATCATTGAAGTGGGGTACACAGAGGGGGGTCGGGGGAAGCTGCCCCCCCCCCCCCCCGGGGGGGAACTGCCCCACCCCTCTTGCCCCCCTGAAAAAATAGTGGATTTTCATGGGCCAACATCCTAATAAATTTTAATTACATGTCTTGCCCCCTGACAAACATTTATGGCCCCTTTCCCCATCCCCCCCCCCCCCCCCCCCCAAAAAAAAAAGCTGGTTAACCCACTGTATATGTGAGACGCTTTTCGCGACTGTGGACGAACCCAACAACTATATTTTTTCTCTGTGCGGAAATATAAGTCAAAGAAAAAGCACACCACTTCAGTAATCCAAAATCCAAAGTAAGTCTTTGACCCGAGTATTCGCAGAGTCGTACCGAGGTAATCATGTGAAAGGGGGAAATTTCCCAAATGGAGCAAGTACTGATCAAAGAAAAACACTGATGTGGAAAATGGTTTAGATTGATGACTATACTGATTTCTAAAAGAATTGCTCAATTTAGTAATCGGATACCAGGGTTATCTCATTTACGAGGCAATTGTTTGGAAAACTTCAAGGGCGCCTGACTGGAACCTTTCATTTCATCTGTTTCAACACCTCGCCTTAAACCACTCAAGCAAGACTACCGATTTCCAGCAAAATATATGTTGGCAGGAACTCGGGG
This sequence comes from Ophioderma brevispina, assembly GCA_023653785.1. NCBI lineage: Eukaryota > Metazoa > Echinodermata > Ophiuroidea > Amphilepidida > Ophiodermatidae > Ophioderma > Ophioderma brevispina. The sequence goes on from JAMKCH010071243.1 coordinate 66,320, forward strand.
GTCATTCTAGACCGATAGCCTGATGTTGGCAAATTGCTTGATTTGGATCCTTATTTCAGTCAAGAATCGTCATATGTGGGCCCAGTGATGGCTTGACAAGCTCTCCTGCTGAGAGGGTGATTATCGCATTCCTCAAGGCCGGTTAAATTGGAATCATGATGAGTTTAAATACCAAAGGGCGGCAAAGTGATAGGTTCCTTTGAATCTTATGTCCATGCTCTAACTGATATTCGCTGTAGAGTGATACATAATGGAATTCGTTGGCCCCCCGTAATCGGTGTCCAAACAAATCACAAGGATTAAAAAAAATCATTGCATAACATGGTGTCCTTTGCCCTGTGGTATGTGTAGATTGCCTGGGGAACAAATCCTATTACGTGGCACTCTTTACGAATTAAGGTCTTGGCTGAAACAGCTTTTACAAAGCTATGCCATTTGATTGCTTGTGGTTCAGGGCAGGGATTTGCAGGAATGAGTTTGCTAAATAGTAGCCCGATGGCTGGGCCATGTCCGTCGAATGGAGGATGGCCGTCTACCGAAAAGATATCATGTATGCTGAGCTTACATCTGGCAAGAGGAAAGTTGGACGACCCATGCTCCGCTACAAGGATATTTGTAAGCGTGATATGTGTACCCTGAACATTGACATTGGGTGCTGGGAGAAACTTGCTGACAATCGTCAACCTTTGGCGGAGAACAGTGAAGCAACACCTTGAGCTTGGAGAACAACAGATCATCAGCCAGTTTGAGAAGCAGCGAGCTAAAAGAAAGCTGCACAGATCCTTGGATAGTCAAGCTGTGACATCCATATATGTAGCACCTGTGCAGAGACTGCCACTCTAGGATTGGCCTCTTCAGCCACAGACGTCGCTGTTCACCTAACCTGTGACTTAATGTGGGCGCTTTATCCATAGTCGCTTGCGACTGACGGAGGCCATGATGATGATGACAACCAACGTGCGATTTGGCATCATATTACACCAGCGAAGTAGTTGCTCATCTGCAGAATATACTAAGAGGGCGCTAGTAAAATATTTCTCTCAATTGTCCGGTTTCCGAAATTGTCCTATTATAGGCACCGGTGCTTGTATACGCGATTTTACGGTATTTCTGAAAACAGGAAGGAAAAAATAAAGAATCTGATGAACGTTCTTCAGAAATCGACCTATTTTGCTTGAGTGGAGAATTTCTAACATATTTTTTAGAAGAATTTTTGCAAATCAGTAAAATAATCAATGATTGTTGTCAATAGTTATTATCTTTCTTCTTGCACTCCTCTGTTATTTCCTGTAAATCTAACAAACCTATTCTGATAGTTGAACATTCTAGCAATCATAATTCATAGATGCCAGGAGTGGCAGAAAGCGGCAAAATTGATATTTGCCATGGAACTATAGTCACATTTTATTTGAAATTCCTGCCTGACATACGTATATGTGAGCCGAATAGCTAGGTCATGGCATGTTAGTAATTAAGTGACCTTTCCCTAAAAATCGGTCAACCGTTAATAGTTTATCTGCTCCCATCCTGGTTTCTACCTTTTGTGTTAAGTGGAGTTAAGCCGCGTTAGAAAACTTCACTGTGAATAGGCAGTAACACACATATCTTTTTTGAAGTGAGGACGATACACCTCCTTCTCCTCACACCTTCCCTGGTTAAACTATATGCAACAGTTTATAGCACTTGATGTTTTATTTTTCATAGATTCTTGTCCTCTAATTGTTTAAAACCGTTTATTACACAATGGAGGCTGACCTTTGGGACCCCCTACATTGGTAAATAAGCATTTTAGACAGTCAAAACTATTCCTTGTTCTGATCATAAGATCCACCAACAATTTGCACCATTTTTTATCAAAATCAGACATATTTAACCCTATTCTACTCCCCCAGTTTTGGACATTTTTCAGTGTATTAACAAGGTCTCTGCAATCTCATTTTGTCAAACCCCATAGAAGCAATTAAGCATCACTTATCATATATCACAGGAAAGGGTATGGACTAAGGATTTTTAAAAAAATTATCATAATTTATATTGTTATGCTAATTATATGCTAATGAGTTCATCAATAATTAATGAGCTCATGCCCAAATTTGGCCAAAAAAGTAGATTTCAAACATTTGATCAGCTGTATTAACCTCTGCTCATGGTTCTCTTTATTTATATGGTTATATAGCAAATATGGTGTAATTTTCTGCATAATAAAATGGAAATGGGGTGGATTATGTTATTCAAATTTTGTGGCTATTTACAAAATTTGGACCAAAATTAGGCTAAAATTGATGAAATTTGGCAATCTGTGACTCTTTAAAGCATATTTTGAAATACAAATCAAGATGGTAGTGCATCAGAAATGTCTGAATTTATTGTACAAAACTTCAAACTATCCAAAATTACTAATATCGGTTACAGATTTCACCTTAACAAATTTACAGACCCTGTTTTGTGCTCATAGTGCAATATTGCACAAAATTTTAGGGGGAGAGTAGAATAGGATTAATCACTCAAACCTTTTTGTACTTGAGATGTGTTACAGATATCTGCTAGCTCCCAGGCTAATTGCATCACTTACCAGCCAAGATTGGACACAGCTTCATCTCAACACTGATGAACAAATCCCAGAGTTGCTTCTCTTTTAGTTGTTGATACAAAACCTGCATCGCAGTGCTGAGTTGTCTAAGATCACTGCAAAGTTGTGTATGTGCATGACTTGACTTTACTGCTGATGAAGTGTCCTGAAATAAGGAGAACATCAGATATAGTGCATTTAGTTAGCTTCTACAAGTCGGAGATGCCACCAAGGTCAGGCAGGTATATCTTGAATGCATCTATGTGCCAGCTTCAAACATGCGAGTGTTTATACCAGTACTTTCAATCAACAATAGCGATTTAATGCTGCAGCCAATGAATATCACAGGGCCGTATGCAGGATTTATTTTTGGGGGTGCGGGACTTCTAAAAAGTGGACTAGCTTTTTTGGTAAAAGTGGACCTATTCCCCTAAAATGGGCCGTTTATGGACTTTTTGAACATTTTATCAAAACGTGGACTTTCGTGTCAAAATTTCTTTATATTTTGGACCTTTTTATCAAAAATGTCAGCAAAAAGTGGACCTTTTGCCCCTTTTGTGGAATTTGGGGGGTGTGTGTACGGGCCTGGAATATCATCCTAACATCACCAACTCCAGGAAGATAAATGCACTTTAGTAGTGAAGTACCCTGTACTATACTTATGATCATTTTGTGTGTGTTCGTGTGCATGCATGCATGCACGTGTGTGGTTATGTGCGCATGTTTAGCTATGCATTTCATCATGCTTTAAAGAGACACTCAGTGGCACATTTGAAAAATAGTGCACCCTCAAGATTTTTTGATTGATATTTTTGCATGGTTGTAAAGCTTTTAATATACATTAGCCCTTACCTGGAATGACTAAGCCCAAAACAGTGTGCTTACAGGTAAACCAACCAATTTTATAGTTACTGACTCTGACTGTCGCCGCTGTCCCGCGACATTACTTCAGCATACGACCACGGAAATGACGTTTGAACACAAGAAAACCTGCTGGATTTGATTTCCCACGTCCATGCCCCTTGTTTACCTGGTCTGTTACCTTTGTGGTTTTATATAACAATGAGTACGAGTCTATGATTTCATGTAATAAACATATTTGTTGCTTAAAGTTACGGCAACTTTAAAAGTTGGCCTACATATTACCTGAATTTCTGTAGCCTCTTATTAATATGTCCCTTGCCTGTTTATTTATGTTATTTTTATTTCCTATAGTATGTAAAAACACATTTTTTAAATCCGGTTTTGTCCCCCCGCAAGCCTGTGTGGCCGATTCACCTCACAGTCGTAGCAATACGCCCTTACTACTTCCTCCTTCCATCCACTTTCGCCCGATTCAATGCACCCCCATCCCAAACCCAACCCTCCTAACTCTCCTCCTCCCCTTGCTTCCTCCCTGTCCTCTTTGGGTCGGCCCTCTTCTCAAACCACCCACCTCAATCAAAAGCCCTTTTTAAAACATGCTCCGCATCTTTCCTCACACGTGCCCATACCATCTTACAAACCATTCCGTCCCCTTCGCCCGTCGGTTCATAGATGCCGCCTCTCCAAACCCAACATCTGCATCAGATCCTAAGTCCTTCTCCTTCCATCAATTTCACACCACACAGTGCTCTCACCATTGCTCTCACCATTGCTCTCTGCCCTTCTCAAAAATCCCCATCTCATTTTCACCAGCACCATGTCTCACTCCCATACAGCTCACTGATCTCACACAACTCCTCTACACCATCCCTTTCATCTTCAAGGAATCGTCTCCCAAGTTAGCACTCTCCACATTCTCTAAACTTCACCCAACCCATACCTTACTCTGGCTGTCCACAGCCCCCTCAACATCCACCACCCCCCGCAACTCCCTGTCACCTAGGTCTTGTGAACTCCCTTCACTGTTTCCTCCACCTCATCACAACACACAACGTTTCCCACCTCCGTCCTTCCCCCTCCTCAACTCTCCCTTCTTGCATCTTCCACACACAAAGTCCCCTTCCAAACTTTGTGGTCACTCTCTTCATCTTTGTTCCATCTCCCATGGATCCACTTTCCCACATTTCTCACCCCACACTGAATTTGCCCTCACATCACACCCTCTTCCAACATATGCCACATGGGTCCACCTCACTCACTACTACCTCCCCCTCCTCCCACTCACCCATCACTTTAGGTCGTCCCAGGTTTACCTTCCATCAGGCCTTTCTCTCAAATGCCTTATTCCACTTCCAAAACTTCCCCCCCAAACCTCCATTGGTCCTAACACCTTCAAACGAAATCATCAGCATACAGCATCGCACTCTCATCAAGATCCTTCTTTTGCACTCTCCGTAACCACATCAACCACAATTGCTAACACCAACGGCGACAGCACCGAACCGATGATGCCCACCCACCTTCACCTCACACTCCTTCAACAACTTCAGACCCTACTCTAAAACTCTTGTTATTTGCTCCTTCATACAAGACTCATCCAACCGCTCTAACCACCACTTCTGGTAACCATACCCCTCGCCCATTGCCCCTCTACACAAACCATCACTTTCCTGCCCCTGTCATACTCTAAATCAAAGGCCTTCTACCATGTCCAACAAGCACATATACAGCTTCTTCCCTTTTTGCCCTTATGTGGTATAATATATCGTCTAATCCTTCCAAATGGGCCTTACTAAATCATTTTTCAACAAATTGAAGAAATTTTGATATTAGTGAAAATGTTGCCAGTGCCGTTTTAAGGTATCAATCTGAAATTTTGCATGATAATAAGGGGCATCCATCAAGTTTAAGGTCACCGTTGCTATCGGTCCGGTGTTAAAGCCCTCTAGGGGAGGTCTTCAGGCAGCCGAGAACATCAAGATGAGTTTTTTATTTACACTTTCTATCTGCTGGCAAGGTGTTGATTTCCCTGCAGAAAGTGAGAGGGGGATACACTAAGCGATCGATAACATACCTACCCTCCGCGACCTTACTTTTGCACAAAGGTTTAAAAGAGATGATTTTTAAAAAAAAAACCCCATTAAAAAAAAAAAATTCGCTAACCCGCAAATAGTCCGCCGATAGCGCGCACTATTTTTCGGGCATGCTCAACTCACCGCCCAATCGCAGTGAGTCGTCCTTATCCCAAATTGTGTCTCCAAATTGCGTACAAACACAACCTTTCCCGAGACCTTCCTTTTGGGTGGAAAACATTGGGGGTGGGCGTAAGGTCGCGTCAGGGTAGGTATCGACGCTAGTGTCTCCCCCTCTCACTCCTGATAGGGAAATACAACTGTGCTCGTCTCGATAGCTAGACCCTCCTCCGCGAACCTACTTTTGCACATATCCCACTGGTAGTCCTTCAGGCGGTGGCATAATGTACGGGGAGTAGTCACCAGCGCTAGCGTATACCCGTCTCCCCCCGAGAGACTTACCTATAGCTCTTTGATAGCGCTCACTACTTCTAACCCTTCCTCCCACTTCTTCTACCAAGAGGCACCAGCTTCAGTATCAACATCCCCTCTCCGCACCAGGACGTCTCGAAGGTAACTCTCTGAAACTTTTTCGGAACTCCAACCTCTAGTATCCAGGATATCCTGGATTGAGGAGCCTTTGTACAATGCCCAGGAGGAGGTGGGTGATCAACGACATCATGGGACCTAACCCGAGTGCCGACCAACCGATCGTGATGTTTTTCGGTGTTGCGCTTCGGATGGATCCGAGGCAACCCAGTGGCTAACTGTGTCCTTCGCTGGGGGCCGGACCATATGGGGAGGGGCCGGTGGAGCTTAACCAGCTTTTTGTCTTCCTGAGCCCTTCGGTACGCTTTAGGTACCATTTTAGAGCCCTTACCGGGCCCATTGTTTCTTCCGCCCGGTCCTGGCAGCCAAGGCCAGGGTCCGGGAGAAACACCGGTCGTGGTGTGAAAGACCGGTCCTATTTCTTAGACAGCGAGAAACCCACCCTCTCGTGGGAGGACTGGACAACGCCATCCGTCGCCCACCGCAAGTGAGCCTCGTCAATGGACAGGCATGTATCCTCGGAACCCCCCCGTCGCCCGGAAGCACTGCCACGAGAAATGCCCACGTCTTCCTGGAATAAATCCAGGAGACTGGCTCTCTCCAGTGGCTCGAATTCTCGGACGCTAAGAACTGGAGCACTAGCGGTAGATCCCACTTCCGAAACGAGTGACCGAACCGGGGGACGAACCTAAACATGCCCTTCAGCAGATTCGTGATGATCGGGCTGTTCGAGGACGACCTTTGGCCGTCTCGAAGCCCCTAGGGAAGCGCCCCCATCGCGGTGCGGTCATCATCACTGACTGTTGTTGGACGGCCAAACCCTCGTGGAAAATTTCCGTTAGGAAATCTCCGATATGCCCTACAGACGCAAACAGCGGAGCGATCTCATCTATTGGCTTCCCCCTCTGATAGAACCGGCGGAGTCGAGAATCGTAAGCATTCTCTAGTTTGACTTCCGCCCTTGCCTGAGCGCGAGCGCGGCAGCCTGTTCATAAATTCCCGCCTGAGTGTATTGTTGGCGGAAATTCGCCAGAGCCATCAGGTTGAAGCGGCGTATGGGTACTCTCCGGTACGGAACGTGTGGCTGGAGAACCGCTTATCAGATCCCCCCGCTCTGAGGGAGCAAACGGAGTCCCCCACTAGCAGCTCTAGAAGCCGGGAAACCACAGCTGAGCCGGCCACGTGGGGGCCACCAACAACCAGCAATTTTCTGACCGAGTACCTTCTCGAGGACTCTCGGTCTCATCGCAAAGGGTGTGAAATGCGTAGGCAATGACCCCAACCAATCCTCCACCCTGCAATCCCTACCCACGTCAATCTGGGATCTTGACTCCTTGAGTAGTACGTCCGGAGCTGGTGATTCACTCGGAAGGCGAATAGGTCCACTTGGGGACGCTGTAGCCTCTGAAAAATTTGAAATGGACCCGCAGACCTGCCGGCGTGAGGCGCCATTCCACTGACGCCCCCCTCACCTTCGATTGCGCCTGGCATTGCGTGCCCTTTCGGGAGAGGGCGTCCGCTATGACATTCTCCACCCCTGTAACTGTGCTGCATCAGGGTCATTTGCCCCGCAGCCTGCACCATCTCCAGGAGCCTGACTGCCCCTTGCATGAGACTGGGGCTCCTTGTCCCCTCCCTCCTTGTTTGAAGTAGGCACTACCGTCATTTTGTCGCATAGGACCAGAATCACCTTTCCTCTGGTCAGGGCGATCCAGTGTTTCAGTGCCAGGAAGATTGCCCAAAGCCCGAGCACATTGATATGATGGCTTGCATGGGCGACCAAAGGCCTGACACTTCGTGGTCCCTAGGGGGCCCCCCACCCCGCCTTCACAGCATCTGTTGTCAGCGTCACCGAGGGTGCTAATTTTCTGAGCGGGCGCTCCCTTCCTCCAATTGCTTGGATGCGTCCACCTAACTGAGGTCGGGGGTCCAGCTTCATGTGTCACTGGAATCCGGATGACATTGGAGTGTTACAGGGTCGGAAGTACCTTAGCAGGAGCTGGATTCCCCTCATTCGTAATCTGCAGTGGGACCACCCCGTGAGCTGGCCACGTCCCGGAGCCAAGCCATATCCGGCTGGGACCGACCTGCTCTCCAAGACCTGCTCGGTGCACATGCGTCACGACCGAGGCTAATCTTTCTGCCGAGGGCCTCCTGCACCAGGGTGGGGGGGGTACTGGAACGGGGGTCAATGGTGCAAGGCGATACCCTAGTGATGATGAGACTTAAGGTAGAGGAGTGTAGTAACCGGAAACAGGCAAACGCCTAGGCTCTAAGTGCGGAAGGGGGAGGGAAGTAGCAGAACGGATATATAAGCTACTAGGGGCGGGACCAGGTAGCAGGACAACACAGATATGTGAAGACCAACAGATCACGCCACCCTCCTGAGAACAAAGTGAAGGAGCAGCAAAGACATGCACCCGAATCTCCCGAGAGCGCTCGTATACTCGAGCTGAAACGATAGAGGGGGACATTGGTCAGTCTTTCGATTAAAAATGACACACGCTAGCAAACAGGTTCGATCGGGATGAGCGAAAAAGGAACTGCGTTAAACAGGTGGGAAAGGTTAGGACGTATCGAGGGCGCCTAAGGAAACCACGGGCGGAAGATCAAGAGCACTGCGCCCAACAGGGATGGGCGACTCCGGAGGCCCCCGAAACCGGGAGTGGAGGGCATAGCGTGAAAAAAGTTGCGGGGGATGCAGAGGGCGGGGCACAGGTTGCCGGGGAGTTCAACGTGTGTGTCGAAAGCTAGGCGTTAAGCTGGAGGAGACGTAACAGATATCTGGGAGGAGGCTGAGAAAGAGACCCCATTAGGAGGGTGAGACCGCCCAGAAGGCGGGATTAATGGCGGGCGAACTAACCGCTAATAGGATCAGGTTAGGGATGGCCCTTGTGTTTAGATTATTATACTTGGGGACTGCGAAAGGGGGAATGGGCCGACGTGGGTCCGTAAGTGGAGCTCGGCGTCGTGCGATGATCGGGCGAGGACGTCTAGTGAGAGATATTCGGTTTAGGAGGTAACACAGATTGGGGGGGGATAGGGTACAAGGGTCGCTAGGCCGCAAGACTGAGGAGATGGAAGAGGGTGGACGGAGTCGGGAGGGCCCGGGAGACAAAGGGGTCAGAATCGACGACAGGACTTGGGGTTGCTCGCGGGTGGATTATGCGGGGGGGCTAGTCTGCCGGGTGCGAGCTAGGTAGGGATTCACCCAAGCAGGGCGGCCGAAGAAAAGTAGGCCTACCATACAGGAGCAGGGGGAAATAAAGGTGGAGGCACCCGAAATCTACCACCCGACGCACGGCCCGCCAGCGTTAGAGATGAGAGACTTCTATTACAAGCGAAGAACGGTATTGAGACGCATGTCCCGGCTGCTAAAAAATGATAGTCTAATGGGAAGGCAAAGGGAGTCTTAAGGTCAGGCTCGCTCCTACTCCCAAGACGGTTCTGCGATCAGCGGCCACACGGGCGTGAGCTATCCTCGGAAAGGACGGAGGGAAGATCGGGGAAAGGGGACGGTGGGACCAGTACGGGCCTCTTCGTCTGGGGAACGAGGCGAGACTATAGGGAAGTCTATAAGAAGACGCAATAATAAAAGTAAAACAGACGGGTTAGCCCGAATGTAGCCAACAACCCCCATTCAAAGAATTTATGCGCGACGCTGAGAAATATCGACCAAAATGTGTAGGTGGAACGCTAACCCGGTTACGTTGAGGCACACTGGGCGATCTAGGAGAGCGCTAAACTCAAGGCCGTGGTGGTGGTGGCCCGACCCTTGAAGTGAGACCCGCACAACAGCATGGCCACGAGAGAAGGCTATAAGGTGAAAGGCTAAGGGGCTAGTTCGAGGCGGTGGCCGCCCAGCGGCTAATAAGGTGCTGAGGTGAAGAACAGCGACCCGTGATTAAGACTAGGTGGGAGGGAGGTTGGGGACTAGGCCTCACATTTTAGAGCCGGCCCGGACGAGGGGAGTAAGAGAGCGACTTTACCGAAGGACCGGAGAAGAGAGGAAGGGGTGGCGCAGCGCCGCCCCCCCCTTATTACTCGACAGGAACCTGAGGTATGGCTGCGGCGGCTGGTGGCCCTCAGGATAATTTGCGCAGGCGCGACGCCGCGAGTTCGGTGGAGTGGGGCACAGCCGGACCGTGCTCCAACGGAACTTGTTCAGGGGGGAGCGTGTAACGAGCATGCGGTAGGAAAGTACAAAGGTGTAAGTCAAGGCCGACGCGCGGGCATGGGACGAGATTCGGCCCCCTTGGGGCCCAGTGGGAGCGGTTTGGCGAGATGCGAAAACCGACTCACGACAGAGGGTGGGGATTGCATCAGCGGACAAAGTGGGAGCAGGTATACAAATGCGCTCGACGAGTCACGCAGGCCTCAAAAGCGTCGGGGGGGGCGGTGGCTAGTGGGCACCGAGAACAAAAACAGGGGGACCACGATCGGGTTACGCTACGAGGAGGCCCAGCGTCAGCCGGGGACGCGGAAGAGGGAGAGGACGGAGAAGGAGGGGTCTGGCCTGTGAGGACCGTAATCTCTTGTTATACCAGAGGGACAGGCGAGAGTCTGCCACTATGGCGAAGTGCGGTGGCGCGCGCTTATTAGCAGGGGGGATGGGCGAAGAACGAAAACACTATGCGAGCTGAGCGAGGGGACCCGGGCGCGGTCGGGCACACAAGCCAGAGAGGTAAGCCGGGTGCTTGACAGGGAGAGGGCAGCAAAAGGTTAGGCAGAGGAGAGGGGGAAGGTTGGTAGAGTTAGAGCGTGGAATCGCTTGACGCTAATCGGAGGGTTAATGGTGCGCGAACTGGGAGGTCAACAACGCCATGGGATTGGGGAAATCACGGTTAGAGAGTTCCCACTCCTAGTTGACTTGCAACGAACGAGGGTTGTTAGCCGAGAGCGCCAAAGTACTGGGGGCTGGGGCCCCGGCCGGAGATAGGAGACTTTTTGGCGCGCCGAGATCGGCGTGTTCGCGAACGCTCCCCAGTCCCCAGTCCGCAGCAAAGGGATCCCACAGACGGAAGGTCGGAAGGAGCGGCTAGGGATACCTGAGAGTGCACCCTGAGGGGAAAAGGCGAGTTAACCGGTGGGGGAAGGAAGTGTGATCACGGAGAAACCCTTACGCTCGCATCGCATACAGCCAAGGATAGGTGTAGAGGAGTCTCCCCAAGCTTATCAAATTTGTTTTGTGGGGCGTTTTTTGGGGGAATGAGTCCTCCCGAAAGTCCAATCTCGCTCCCCCCAGAAACTGGGGGTCTGGAAAGGCGAGAGGACTGACTTGTCGAGGGTTGACGATGAAACCGATAGACTTTATCAGGTCCAGGACCTCCTCGTAAAGGCTTGGAGCTCTGCTAGTATGGCGTCCACCATTAGCCAGTCGTCTAGGTAGACGAAGATTGTCCTTCCCCTTCTCCTGAGGAACTCCGCTACCTACCATTTACGACCCGTGTGAAGGTCCGTGTCGCGGTCGAACCCGGCCGAAGGGCATGACCCGGAACTGGTAAGCCCTCCGAAACCTAATTCAAAACGGCACGGAGCCATTTCTTTGAGGATTCGTGCACGGGACTGGAGATATGCGTCCCTCAGATCCAACGGTGGCCCCCCCACCATCCCTGTTGGAGGACCCCGCGAACTGCTCAGGGTTTTCCATACGAAGTTGTGGAGGTCTGTTAACCTGTTCAAAGGTTTCAGATTAAGATGGGCCTCCACTCCCCCCGACTTCTTTGGGGTTAAGAAGAAGGTGGAATAATTCCCTCTTTGATTGGATGCAGAGGCATTATCAAAACTGCACGTTTGGCCAGCAGGCCTCTATCTCCCTTGCAGGAGCCGCGTCCCCGTGGCCGTGTCGCTTGGAAGAGGGGTGAACGTCACCCCTCTGAATGGGGAGGGCAGGCTGTGACTCTATGCGGTCCCCGTGGGTTACCACATCGAGGACCCAAGGGTCCGAGGTGCCCTGCCTGCCACGCCTCCCGCAAACTCCCATTTAGGCACCGCCTACCCACTGGGGCGAATTGCTGTGTTGGGTAGTCATAGGCTCCTTTTCGCCCGCCTTACCCCCCTCGGCCCTTTGGGCTGGCCTCGACCTTGCGTTACCTCTAAGTCCTGGGGTTCTCTGTCCTTCAGGGCGTGGGCTGGGTTTAACCCGCCGCTTTAACCACCGCCGAAGCTACTCCCTGGTTCCTGGGGTGCTGCTAGCCCTGTAGGGGGTACGGCTTGCTGCTCTCCCTAATTGATGGTCCGAGGGCTTTGGGCCTCGGCGCCCCCCCCGAAAGTGCTGCGGTTCCTACTTTCCTTTCCTTCTTTCCCTGAGCCGCCTGAGGACCCGGCTTTTGTCGCCGAACGGCTTCCTCTTTTCGTCCAGCTCTTTAGTCTGGAGGGAAGGCCATTGACCTCTGAAAATGTCCTTTCCCCAGGGGCGCCTCGAGCAGTTGCACGGGATTCCGTGGAAGTGCCAAGGCTTTCGCGACCAGCTGGCGTCTGGGTCTCACCGACCTGGGCCGCTATAACGAGCGAAATGCTCGGCGACCAGGTGGTTAAGGTCCGACACCACGTTGGTCGTCCTATCAGTGGCGGCTTTGGAAGCGACCTGTCCGGCTCCGTCCGTCAGGTATCGTGCCAGGTGTGCGAAAACCACCTGCTGTGGCTGTTGAATCATGCGAAGGCCGCCCTATCAATGAGTCAAACGCTCGCACTCGCCGTCCCGCTCCGTATTCCATGGTTGAAACCCTGAATGGGGCGGGGTCCGAGATTTACCCCCCACGCCCTCAACCCCTGGGGGGAGAGTCTGAAAGGGGACGCACCTCGAGTTCCGGTCCCTAGTCATCCTGCCGGAAGGCAGTCCCTGGCACAGCGGTTAGTCCAGGAAGGGAGAGTCCCCTTCCCGCTCCGGGAGGCTGGTCCCTAACCAAGGGATCCTGTCCACCTTCCCCCTCGGTTGTGAACCGATTCAATGGTGGTCTTAAGATCCCTTGACAGAGTTATGAAAGGCATTGAGCTCGGAGGCTTGGTCGGACGGTCTGTCCCCCCTAGACTGACCCCACCTGCTTGGAGATAAACTCCACCGCGTCGGCGTCGTCCGAGAGGACCGCGCGAAAAATGGGGCCGAAAATCTAGGGGTTAGCAAGCCTGTCCTCGCAGCTACCTTCACCTACAATTTTTTCTTTTACATTTGTTTTGGTTAAAGTTTTTCTTTAATTTTTTTTTTTGAGATATGAGTCCGGATTCCATGACCGATACGGTTTGAGGCCCTGGGATGGAGGGGGAGTAGGGGTCTGATTTGGGAGATGAAACTATATAGGGGCATGGTAGTGGGGGGCGTGGGCTTTCTTTGCCCAACTTATTCTTTTTCTACCCCCGCTTCTTTCAATGGGTTCTCTTAATCCCGATGCGAATCGTTCCTCCTTCCTCGGCTCCTTCCTGCTGAAGTGCCTGTGGATTTGTACGCTCCCTTGTTTAGGGTCTCCATCCTCGGACCCTACTGCGAACCCCTGGGGTGCGTCTCCGGCGGAGGGCGTGAGCCCGTGCATTTTCCGGAGTACCTTGCATAGTGAAGCCCTGATCCATAGATGCCCATGGTGATTCGCCCAATGGGCAGTGAACCGTCTCGCGGCTGGTCCGATTGCTGTTTTCCTCACCACGTTGTGGGAGGAATGATGAGGGCAGGTACACGGTTTCACGTGAGGCCTTGCCACTTACAATGGGGGAACGGCGTTAACTCGGACGCCCCACCCACTCCCTCTCCCGTCTAGGCCTTGTGTGGGGCCCCGCGGGAGGTTGGGGTTGGATCTCCGCGTCTACCGTACGTGTCGGAAGGAGGATCCAGTTTTGGTCCACATAGACGTGGCAGGTGGCCTCTTATGCATCTCTTATGTTATGTCGTGACTGGTTCGTCCAGACCAGATCGACGCTGGTCCGATCCTGGAATATTCCGTCGGGAGCTACTACCCTAGGTTTCTTGTTCCACCCTCCCTCTCGACCTGCTGTGTCTGTCGTTTGTAAGGGTGGGAACGTCGACCAACCATCCTCGACGGAGGAGCGTGAATGTCTCCTCAGGCGGAAAATCAGCTCCACCAATCCTCTCCCTTTTTTGGAGGAGAGGTGGACTCCCGACTCATCCCCCCCGACAAGAGCTCCCCGCTTTCGCTATCACAATGCTAATACGCGTTCCGTCCCTCATTACCCTGTTGGAGGCGCTCTTTTTTCTTAGTAGCCGGGACTCATCTCGTTCGGGGGGAGCTTGAGTTTTGGCGGCAAAGGCCCTCCGGTCGGCTCTATTCCACCAGGATAGGGATAAGCTGACCCCCTGACCAGATGGTTTCTGGTTCTGCATCTTGTCGCAATAGATTAAGAATACCGTTACCCATTTGGGGTGACGGGTTGGGTCTCCAGACGAGGCAGTTGATGTCCCTGGCCTCTGGAGGAAGAACCTGAGCCGCCTGGTCCTCGGCCTGGGTCCCGGCTGGATCAAGAACTCGACCTGTGGCGGGGCTTCAAAGCCCGCCCCTCGTGAGAGCTGATCCAGGGTTTCAACCCGGCCGTGTGTCCCGTTCTGATCTCCACTCCCGACCAGGCGCTCGAACTGGGACTTGGGCTTTGAATGCCTGCCCTCGAGGAGCTTGGTCTAGTATCGTACATTCTGGTCTCCGCCCTGTGCCTGCGACCATGACCCTGTTCAATCTCCGAACCGTGAGCCTCGACTTGGTACTATGCCCTTTTTGCCTGTCCGCCTCAAGGAGCTGTTCTATAAAGCGACCTGGTTGGGTCTCCGACCCTTGGTCTCGACCCCCGACCTGGGCATCCCTGACCTTGAGCTCGACCTGCGACTGGGCTCGGAGTTCCGCCCCGCTTGGGAAGCTCTGGTCCATAGATTACCGGTCATTCGGTTCCGATGTCGCCTACCTGAGTTCCCGTCCCTGTGCGCCTGCTTGGACCGTGAGCTCCGTACCTGGTGTTTTGGCCCTTTGGGGGGGGGCCTGCCCTCGAGGGAACTTGTTCCATGGATCACCCTGGTCGAGAGCTCCTCGACCAACGTTGCCGTCGGCGCCCTTTTGGGTGCTGCCTCTTGGACGGCCTGACGTCGCATCTGTTTGTGACTCTTTATATCACTTCTGTCCCTTCTACCTTCCATCTATAAAGCTTGTGGTCCGAACCCGGTGGATCCTTCTTTGGGACCCGCACCCGGGAGTTTCTTTAGAGACCTCTTTCAGAAAGAGCGGGAGATCATACACTGTTAATCGGACGTTAGGGTGGTCGAGGGGGAGCCTTGGGGTCTATTCCCTCTGCTGCTTTCCCCCCGGGGGGGGCCGCGCTGAGGGAAAAAGATCCCTGATACCCGGGCGAGAGTGCTTTGTCGGAGAGACAACTTGGGAGATTGGGTGTCCCCTAGTCCCTTAGACGGCCTGCCTCCCAGCGCTAGGTTCTCACGGTACTTGGCCTTTTTTGTTGGCCTTGCGGGATGTCCTACGTACCTCCAATAGGCTTTCCCACTGCTCGTCTTTCCCTTTTCACATCGATGGTCAACCTTTTTTCCCGTGTTGCATTCCCTGGCACACCGCCCACATTGCTTGGTGGGTCCTGGCTATACAGGAACACTTGCATGTCTTGCATCTGGGCTTTTTACTTGGTTGGAGGCCCTATGGTGTGTTGCTTGATTGGTCCCTAATCTGTAAAATAGAGATAAGGAAATTAACAGATAGTACCCGGGAAAAGAGAGCGAGGGTACACCCCCCCCCCAAATAAACTGGGACCAAGAACCGACCCCGAGACAGAAACTCTAATCCATTCGACCGTGATCCCGTTGCTGCCCCTGAGTTCCCCTGACCTATGAAGGGGCCCCCCTCCTCCCCGTACGCCCACGGAGAGAAGACCCTCGACCTTGATCCCCTACACCTCGTACCCAAGTCCCCCCCCCTGACCTGTCTGTGAGGAGGGAGGGGTATAGGGGCGGACTCCTATGTAAACTCGATCCATAGGGATGTAATGGGGCTGTAAGCCACCGCCTTCTACCTCTAGTTATAGGCATCCAGCTACCCATCATCCCCCCCCCCCGGGACTGGAGGTGTACGACATGAGAGGGGGGGTCAGGGGTTGACTCACTACGTGAAAACCCGATGCATGGTATGGTATTGGTCTGTAAATCCCCGATACCTTCCGCCTCGCGTTTTTAGGAATCCAGGCCACCCTTCGGCCCCCCCTCCCCAGTGTTACCCCCAGCAAATACCAGGTGAGTGGGCCCGGTATAGTAGATGGTAAGGTCCCCACCTCCCAACTCCAAAGGGAAACCGGGCCTCCCGGCCCATAAAACCAGGGACCTGAAAGGAAAGACCTAATTTTTGCCCACTTCCGTTAGGAGGGGGGTCCAAAACACTTTTAGATCCGCCCAACCCATCCCTAGTCGATGGTGAGACTCTCGGTAAAAAACCTCAAACTAAGTGGCATGGATCCATTTTGGGGTGACCCCCCCAATCTTACTCAACCTGCCAACCAAAAACCCTCTAACGGGACCCCAGGAACATCCCCACAACCCCTAGGTCGGCCCCAGGGGTGGGTGAGCGAGTCACAGAGGCACAAGGCAAAACACCAAAAACGATTTATGGAACCACATGCGCCACCATACCTTAACGTAGAAAACATGGAATATCAGCCTGAAAGATCCAATCAGTATCTTTTTTTACCATACCTACAAATAATAGCCATTTTTTGGACCAACGCATATCCTAAAAACCACCGTTTTTTTAGCACGACGTCTTACCATACAAATACTCAACATTGCGGTATATACTGCTTAGAATTTGTTTACACTTTTCCTGGCCCTAGCCTGTCACATTTAAAAAACAGGTGAAGGAAGGCTGTTAAAATCACCCGTTCTCAGTAAAACGTCCTCCTCGTCATACAGACGGAGGATAGAAGTGGATTTATAAGAGGGACCGCACAAATCTCGGGCTAGATTGTCTGCCTTACATGTATACAATTCGATAAACGGCGAGATAAAAACATAGAAAATTACATCTAACTCGCCGAATAACACAAACTCTATAGAGGCTAGCTATATAACTTTTGGGCTTAAGGATACTTATGTTGCTCGAATTGACTGTTCCTTCTTCTTTCTTTCTTTCTGGGCCAGTGCAGCTATTTGCCGGCATATTAAGAGATTTATTCCGGTAGCGTCGCGATAGCCTGCGCCCATTTGGAGAAACAATTTGATAAGGACGACTCACTCATCTGCGCATGGGCGGTGAGTTTGCCCAAAACCTAGTGCTCGCTATCGCGTACTATTTTTTCCGCGTAGCCTAAATTTTTATGTGGTATAGAGTTTTCTGGTCGGGCCCAATGAAGACATTTGTGCAAATTAAAGGTGCGCTTCAGGGTATCTAATACGAGAGCGCATGTTATTAGAGTCATTTTGTTAAAAAAATGGGCATTTTTAGAAAATGTGGAAATATAATCTTTATTCCAACAGGGAGGTTCTCCCAGTAGCACTCTTCAAATATTTTTTAATGTTTGACACATAATAGGAGATCACCCAATGGCGTCCAGTTAAGGGCACTATCATTGATTTTTGCTAAAGTCATACAATAAAAAAAATCATTAAAAAAAAATTCCGATTTTTGCATGTCTTCACAGTACAGTACCCTATCCTGGCAAATGATACACAAGAAGCAACTACCTAATACCCCCAAAATCTGATATTTTAGTCTTAATGTCCCTACATACATACACCACGTATTTGAATGGAGACTCATAATCTTTGAGACTGCTGTTTTCTTGCTTTTCTGGCAAGTCTGCAGTTGAAAAAGTAACTTATGGTAATTAATACAGACTTTATCCTTCAATTTTAAACTAATTCCTGCAAATTTCAAATATGTTTGACCTCTCCGGGTGCATCACTGATAGTGTCTTTAATGTTGCCATTTTTTTTATTTTTTTTATTTTTTTTATTTTTTTTATTTTTTTTATCTTGATTGAATGCCTTTGAGCCCAATACCGGATATCTGTAAATTTTCAGTTGACATTTTCACTCTGTGAGAGCTAGGACACAATGAATTTTTGTAAAGCTCTATAGACAATGAGTAAAATTAATACAGGGGCACTTGTTTGCTCATACCCTCCAAAACCAGATATCATTAGCCTTTAGAATTTCACATGTTTAAATGAGAAAAAAAACAAAAAAGAAACCAACATTTTTACCAGATTCAAGTAAATTGGAGTCTTTGGGCAGTAGTGCTGCCATGGGGGTGGGTAAAAGGTGGAATTTATTTCCCCTAATTTTTTTCAAAAAACTCCCCCCCCCCCAGGTTTTTTTTTAAAATAATTTCAGCAAAAGAAAAATGACAGATTTTTGGCAAAAATTAGCGATTTGGGACCACAAATGTACCAAATTTTTGGGCAAACAGCGGTTTTGGGGCCAAAATTGTTAAAACACTCCAAAATTTTGATATTCCCCCCCCCCCAGAATTTCACCCTTTTGGTCCTCCCCCAAAAATTCACTTTTCCCCGTTGTCGCCCTACCTACGCGACCGGATCAATCTCCTCTCTATTGGCGCACCCTCTATAGAACCGGTGGAGTCGAGATCGAAGTCGGGGTGGGGGACCCACCCCGACTTTGACGAGTCGTCTGTTTGACAGTGTCAGGAAGGTGTTAATTCCATGTCAGGGGGCTCCCCCTCCAAGTTGCGTGGATGCGTCCACCAACTGAGTCGGGGGCCAGCTTAAGGGGCACTGGAATCCGGGGGGACATTGGGTGGTACCCGGGTCGGAAGTACCTGAGCATGTGAATCTGGATTCCCCTTATGCGTAACTCTTGCAGTAGGGAACCATCCTAGGCTGGCCAGAAGTCCCACAAGCCGAAGCCATAGCCTGGCTGGGAACGACCTGCTCTCCAAGATTGCTCGGGCACAGGCCACGACCGAGGCTACTCTTGCTGCCGAGGGCCTCACCTTTGCCGAAGGCCCGTTCCATCTCGCTCCCGAAAGTGGGGCCTCTGTAGGGCGAGAGGGCTGGACTGTCGACGTTGACGGTGAAACCGAGAGACCTTAGCAGGTCAGACCTCTCGATAAAGGCTTGGAGCCTCCGCGAGGAGGGCGCCACCAGTAGCCGTCGTCTACGTAGACGCATATTGTCTTGCCCCTTCGCCTGAGGATCTCCACTACCACCTTTCCGGACCCTTGTGATGGTCCGTGGCGCGGTCGACAAGCCGAAGGGTAGGACCCGGGACTGGTAAGCCACTCCTCCAAAGGCAAAATCGGGAGCCATTTCTGTGAGGATTCGTGCACGGGGCCGTGGAGATATGCGTCTCTCAAATCCACCGTGTCCCCCCACCCCCCCCCGCCATCCCTGGTAGGGAGAAGTGGAGTAGAAGACCTCTTTGATTGGATGCGAGAGGCATATCACGGCACGTTCGGCCAGCAGGCCAGCTATCTTTGCGGAGCGCGAGTCCCACTTGTCAGGGTCTCTTGGAAGAGGGGGAACTCACCATTTGAATGGGGGAGGCAAGGCTGTGAACTCGGTGCGGTACCCGTGGGTTACCACCATCTAGGACCCAAGGGTCCGAGGTCATCTGCCTGCCACGCTCCTGCAAATCCCATGAGGCGACCCCGCCTAACAAATGGAGGCGAGATGCGGTAGCTGGGTAAGTCATCAAACGACCTGCACGGGCCGCCTTGACTCCTCGGCCGTGGGCTGGCCTCCGACTTTGCATTTACCTTTAGATCTGTCTCTTACGGCTGTGTTTACCCGCCCGCTTTACCGCCTGTGGTGCTACATCCATGGTTCTGAGGGGCTGGTAGCCCTGTAGGGGGTAGCGGCTGGCTGAGCGGCCCATTGAGGGTCCGGAGGCTTGGGCCTCGGCCTCCCCCGAAAGGGGGTGTCGGTTTCCAGTCTTCCTCCTGTGGCTGGTGCGGCCTTGAAGCGCCTGAGGTCCCGGCTTTGTCGCCGAAACTGCCTTCTTTCGCTCCTGTCTGGAGGGAGGCCATGACCTCGAAAAGTCGATCCCCAGGGCGCCGTGAGCATTCCAGGGGAGTAGTGAGTTTCAAGGCCTTGGCCGACCCAAAGGGCGTTTAGATCTCACCGACCTGGCCACTATACGAGCGAAATGCTCAGCGACCAATTGATTAAGGTCCGATACAGGATTGTCCTCTCAGTGGCGGCTGTGGGAAAGCGATCCTGTCAGGCTATGTCAGGGACCATGCAAGGTGGGACCGAAAACCAACTGCTGGGCGGTGATCAGGCGTAGGACGTCCCTCGCCAGGAGCAAACGCCCCCGCCCGCGCAGCTCGCCGTCCCGCTCCATATTCCATGGTTGAACCCGTTATGGGGCGGGGGCTCGAGATTTACCACCAGCGCCCTCGACCATGGGGGGAGAGTTGAAAGGGAGAGACCTTAGTTCCGGTCCCGAGACCATCTGCCGGAGGCAGGCAGGGGCAAGCGGTGTGTTATGTAACCAGGTAGGGAGTGTCCTCTTCCCGCTCCAGGAAGGGCTGTCCCTAACCTGGGTATCCTGTCCAACTTCCCCTCGGAGTGTACCGAGGCAATGGTGGTCTTAAGATCCATTGACAGAGGTATATGAAAGCATTGAGCTTGGAGGCCTTTTGGGCGGAAAGGCTGTCACCCCGAGATCTGACACCACCTGTGGGGGAGACTTAAACTCCAACAGCAGCACGGCGTCCGAGAGGACTGCCGCAAAAAAATGGGGACGAAACTCTAGGGGTTAGAAGCCGGTTTCACGCAAAATGACCTTCCACCGACTCGTAGGACGATGGGCGGGGACCCTATATGGGTCGCCCCAGGCATCTGCAAGGGTATCGTAAATCCCACGCGAATCATTCCTCCGGCCTCGTGCTCCTCCGGTTGTAGGCCGGGGCGGTTGACGCTCCCTGGTGGAGGTTTCCGTCCACGGGACCTGCGACCACTGGGGGGCGGTTTCTCCGGCGGAGGGCGTGGAGTTCGGAGTAGCCTGCAGAGTGAAAAACCCGGTGCCATAGATGCCAGGAGGGATTCGCCACAGGGCAGGAACGGCTGCCTCCTCTCTCTCATTTTTTTTACTCCTCGTCCCTCTCCCCGCGCCCTCCATTTTAGTTCCCGATGACTCTCTTCCTTTCGTTTCCCACCTCTCTTATCCCCTTCCCCTCCTTCTGCGGCTGATCCGAGTGCCTGGTTTCCTCAACACTTTGTTGGGAGGGAGTGAGGAGGGCAGGTACACGGTTTCGCCGTGAGGACCCCCCTTGCCATTACAGAGGGGGAACGGCCTTAAGCTCGGCCCCCCAAACACCTCTCGTCTAGGCCCTGTGGGGGCCGAGGAGGTTTGGGCTTGATCTCCGTTCGACCATACGGTGAGGGAGGCACGGACCAGTCTGGTCCACTAGACGTGGAAAGGTGGCACGACTAGGAATCTTTATGTTGGATGGTCGGGAATGGTTTGTCGCCGACCAGGGCGACGCCTGGGTCCAGCCCTGGAATACTTCCAGGGAGGGAGCTAAGACCCGAGGTTCCGGGTCTAAACCCCAAATTCCGAACTGCCTGAGTCGGTCGTTGTAGGGTGGGAACGTCGTCCAACCATCCTCGGACGGAAGGACGGGGGGAAGGGTTTTCTCCTCCATCGGAATCAGATCCATCCTCTCCCCTTTGTGAGGAGGAGGTGGAAGCCGACTCTTCATCCCCCGAACAGAGCTCGCTATCGGATAGCTTCACTGCTATAGCATCCTCAGGACCTGTGGGAGGCGGCTCTGTTTCTTAGCCGGCGAGCTCAGCTCGTTCGGGGGGAGCTTGCGTTTTGACGGCAAGGACCTCTCTGTGTCGCTCCAATCCCTCAAGGATGAAGGAGAGCTACCCAGACAGAGGGTTCTGCAAGCTGTCGCAATAGATTAAGTTATACCGCTACCCATTTGGGGGAAGGTTCGGGTCTCCAGACAAATGCAGGGAGTACGTTGTTCCCGGCCTTGAGGAGGACAAGACATGAGCCATGGCCTCGACCGCGGTCCCTCCCGGCGTGGGATCAAGAACTCGACCGGTGGCTGGGCTTCAAAGCCCTCCCTCGGGAGAGCTGATCTAGGGTTCCCCTGGTCTGTTAAGTCCCGTTTGAAGCTCCACTCCGACCAGGTGCTCGAATGGAGACTGAGCTGAATGCCTGCCTTCCGGGAGCTGGTCTAGGAGCGATCCAGGCGGGTCTCAGAACTGGGTCTTTCGACCCAGACCGGGCATCCCGACCGTAGGTGGACCTGGGGCTGAGATTCGAGGAGTCCGCCGGTGGGAGAGGGTCCAAGATTACCTAGGTCGAGGTCCCGACCTGAGTCTTGGTCTCGACCTGGGCGCGGCCTGGGATCCTGAGCTCGACCTGAGGCTGGCCTTGGGGGCCTCCCCTCGAGGGAAAGGGGTCCTAGGGTCACCCTGGTCGGGAGACTCCAGAACCAACGTTTTGCCGTCGGGCGCCCTTTTAGGTCGGCCTCTTGACGGCCCCTTATCTGACGACGCGTCCAGTGACGGAACCGCCTTCTGTCCTTCGAACAAGCCAGCCTAAGCCGGGGGTCCTTTTTTGAGGACCGCGAACAGGGGGTTCCCCTTAGAGACCTCTTTAGGAAAGAGCGGGAGATCCGGTCACGACAGCGACGTAGGTAGTCGAGGGGAGGGGGAGTCCCTGGCTACTCCCTCTGCTGCTTCCCCCCTTGGGGACGCACTGAGGGAAAAGGACTCCCGGATTCCCGGGCGGGAGTGCTTCATCGGGGAGACAACTTGGGGGACTGGGTGGCCCTATGTCCCTTGTGACGGCATCCTGCGCAAAAGGTTACTCACGGGAAATTTGGCCTTTTTGGCCTGGGGATGCCTTACGTACCTCAAGGCCTGCCACTGCTCGTCTGTCCACTGCGCATCGATGGTGCATTCCATGTCCCGGGAGGGGGGGGGGGGGGGCATGGGGGGGTTGTTTCCTGCATACCCACCGCAACCACAGGGAAGGGGGTCCCTGCTGGACAGGAACCAATTGCAGTTCTTGCATCTGAGCTTACTGATTGGAGTCAATATGTGTTCGCTTGTGTCCTATCTGTGAAGGCAGAATATCAGGAGGGGAAATAACAGAATGTGTAGCCCGGGAGTAAGAGAGTATGAGGGGTACCCCAAAAAATATACTGGGACCAAGACCGACCCCGAAAGATTCTCTACCCATCGACCGGGATCCCGGAGGGACTACCCCTAGAGTTTCCCGACCTGTGGAAGGGGGCCCCCCTCCCCCGAAGCCGACGGGAGAGAGACCCTCGAACGTGTCCCGACCTCGCACCCACGTCCCGACCTTGTGAGGAGCGGGAGTGGAGAAGGGGTGGATTTTCCTATGTGAACTCGAGGGATGGTTGGGGGCGGTGAAGCCCCAGACCTTCTAGCTCGAGTTATAGACATTCTGCGACCCATCATCCCCCCTCAGGAATGGGGTGCGACAAGGAGAGGGGAGGTCAGGGCGGGACTTCCTACGTGAACTCGAAGGAGGGCAGGAGCGGGGAGCCCCAGACCTTCAACTTCAAGTGAGGCGACAGCGGGGACCCTCGAACCCCCCCCCGCGGAACCCGAGCAATACCAGGGGGAGGAGATAGAGATGGGATAGAGATGGGAAAAGGCCCCCAACCTTCCCGAACTCATAAGGGTACATCGGGCCCGCCCGGGCCCAAAAAAGACCGGGGGGCCGCTGATAATGCCAGACCATAATTTAGACCCACTTCCGTGTTGAGGAGGGGGGTTCCAAAACCCTTTGCGATCCGTCCCAACACCATCCCTAGTCGAGGGGGAGACTCCGGTGGAAAAACTCTAAACTAATTGGCATGTCCCATTTTGGGGGTGACCCCCCCCCCCCCCCGATCCGACTCAACCTGCCCCAAAATCCATTAAGGAAACCAAAGGAAGCCCCACACCCTAAGATAGGGCCCAGGGGGTGGGGGAGCGAGCCCCGGGGGCACCAAGGCAAAAACACCAAAAATGACTTTATAGCACCACTGGCGCACCATAACTGAAAGTAAAAACATGGAATATCGCTCTTTGGAAAAGACCGAGTGGGGGTCTGGGCCGCCTTACCATAAATAAAAATAATCTCATTTTTTTGTAAAAAACGACATATCAGTAAAAAATCCACCGTTTTTGTTAGGCACGACGGCTTACCATATAAAGACTCAACATGGCGGATATACGGCTAGACTATTGGTACAACTTTTCCTGGCATAGCCTGATCAAATAACCAGGTGCGAGAAGGCTGTAAAATCACCCGTTCTTCGGAAAACGTCCTCGTCCTAACCGACGGAGGATAGAAGTGGATTACAAGAGGGGACCGCACAAATTCTCGGGCTAGGATAGGCGTTCTCTTACATGAATACAAATCGATATGACGGCGAGCGAGATAAACACATCAAAATTACATCTAACTCGCCCGATACACACTAAAGATCTTAGGTACATTTTGTCTTTAGAGATACTTAAAGGACACTATCAGTGATTTGCTAAATCAGCAAATCGATAAAAATCATCAGAAATCTGATTGTGCAGTAATGCAACAAGTAAGGATCCGAACATACCCTGGAATGTAAGGACCAGAAGCAACCTAATAAGAACAGAATCGGAGATTTAAGCCATTAACTGGTCCGTACGGATACTTTCTTCAACACGTAATTGAATGGAGAACGTATCTTGGAACACTGCCTTTTCTCCTTTTCGGTCAATTCACAGGGGAAAAGGTAATTATGAGAATTATACAGACTATCCTTCACTTTGAAGATTGTTCCTGCAAATTTCACATATTTTTCAAATCACCTGATAGTGTCTTAATGCCGAATTGACGTTTTTCTGGTTCAGTACAGCGATATGACGGTAGATTGGAAAGATTTTTCCGGTGAGGGGTAGCGTCAGCAAAAGCGTGTTCCAATTGGAGAAAACAATTTGATAAGGACGATTCACCGCGCATGGGCGGTGATGGAGCCGGGAAAAAGCTAGTGCGCGCTATCGGACGAAATTTCGTGGGTAGCGAATTTTAATGTGGTATAGAGGTTGGTCGGGCCCAAATGAGAAATTATTTGTGCAAAAATAAGGTCGTGGAGGGTAGCTATCGAGAGCGCACGTGTATAAAGATTTCAATCCAACTCACTTGCAGGTTTATGTTAGAAATACATGCCAGTCGCAAAAATACCAAAATACGCAAGTATTTTGATGATTTTTTTTATGGTTCGGCATCAGGCAAATTGTTGCTAATCCCTTAATAGTTCAAACGACAACAGATAATCACCTAAAATGCTCACTTCAAAAGTTGAGTGAATCCGAATTTTTTGTTTTGATACAGTAAAATTTGTGTAGTTATAAACAGTACCATACAAAGCGATCTACTCCCACGTGGTAGCATAGATACGGCAGCTACACCATTTCTACCGCGGCTGGGCAGCTACTGCACAGTACACACTGGGCTAAGTGCGATGCGTAGCTGCAAGATAGGGCTTACAAAGTACACAGTTATTAGGCTATACAAGTAATGTGGCTACTCTGCTTACCTACCCAAGTGGCTACCCTGTTAGGCCCACTAGGTGGGAGTAGAAGGTAGGAAAAGGTGTGTAGACAGTACGGAGAGACACGTAGCTACCCCGAGGACACGACGCCATTTTGAGAGTGGAATGATGAAAAAAATTTCATGGCCAGAGGGGCTATACACTGGGCTCTGTTTGGCTTTTTGAAATTTTTTAGGAAAATTCATGCGAAAATCAGATCGGGTCATCAAAAACCCCATATTCCCGAACACATGTAATAAAAATGCAAATTATATGCCAAAAAATATTAAAAAAAAAAAAATGGCCATGAGACAATACCGCGCGCGCTGAGAGCCGGTGTAACAACGTAGCTACTCCACGACGGTTGCAGACGGCCGCTTGGTGTGCTTGTTACTACACTCTCCGTATGCGGCAAAAATACACGGAATCCTGGGCCAGCGAGTCTAGTGGGTAGAAATCACATGTCTAATCTGAGTGGTAGCTTGTGAACAAATTGGCCGTTGTAGGATACGTGTATAACAAAATTCGAATCCTAATTGTATTGCCCAGAGGACATGCTTGGTGTAGATTTCACACGTGATTAGTATGGGACAAGAATAAACAACCTTTAGATGTTAGGTTAATGCGGGTGCAGATGTATAAGAGACTTAGGTCGGTTATGCACAAAAGTTAGACCAGGTTTAAAGTAGACCTGGTCAAGTCAAAAATAGTTTTGCCTTTTTAAATGATAGTATTCACACATCCTCGTAAAGTAAACTAGCAAATTGAAAGATTTTTAAATGCAAATTTCAAATATAAATACAAAAATACCTCCGTAGTGTAAAGGAAAATGTCTTTATGGGTGTGTGGGACAAACAAATTACACTTAAGACCAACAAGTCTAACTTTACGACCCGGTCCAATCTTGTTGTGCATACCGGACCCATAGTGTCTAACTGTGCATACAAGCAAGAAGTGTAAAGTTAGCCCATTTGTCTGTTATGCATCTGCACGGCATTAAACTGGTGTCAAATTAAGGTCATAATTATGTATGCAAAACATGATTTGTTAGAAAATTGAGGGTGCCATCATTGGAAAATCACCAAGTCAGCTAATGCCACGACATATGCAAAATGCCAAAAAAATCCCCCTTTACACCCTATCCTTTACAAAAATACAAGTATGGTGATATGAGCAATGTGGTCCTTGTTGTTTTAAAGTTAGGCAAAAAAATGGTTTGTACCATAAAGACAGACCTCTGCAAAACTACCTGTATTTATATTTTCATGCAAATGGTGTCAGCAGAGGGAATTTTTTGGTTGTTGACATTTTACACAATGTAGCATATCTCATCCACGGTGCATTTCAAAGACAGGTTATGGCCTTTTTAGCAACAAATAGATATTTTATATTCTATACAATTGTACGACTTCAATGCTGACAAGACCTTGACCCAACTGATCAGAATTGACCATAAAAACAAAACTTTTGTTGAAATTGTGTTATTGTTTCCTCCTAGGGTTGAGACTGGGTGCAATGGAGGTTGTGTGCTGCAATGCATAATTGTCTCGATTATACATCTGTCAAGGCAAACGCAAACGTAAAGTGCCATCAGTAAATAGACATTTTAATACTTGTAGCCTTTCGGAGGTATATTCCAAATTTTTAGACTACTTTTGTCCATGGCTCTTAACTAAAGCCAGTGAACTGCTGCCTGAGATATAACTTTGAAACATTTACCAGACCTTCATAAAAGCCAAACCATTGGAAAGAGAAGAAGACTAGAAGAGAAGTTATTCATAAGCAGATCACCAATGCAATCTGCCCTCCTTATTAAAATGAGCACTCCACTGTATTTCACACTGTAGGATGATTTAGGGGTAAGTTCTGGAGCTGTTCATCTTCTCTAAATGTCTTGTACTAACATCCAAACTTGCCATCTATGATGTCTCTGGACTGTGGACCAGGCTTTGGCGAGTTAACTGGTTCTGAGCACTTAACTATGGGAGTTTCTGTAACCTAGCTCATCTGACACACTTTTTTTTTTCTGACACACTTATGAATTTAGAAACCTTTCACGGAATAAAGCACAGGTTTTATCCGTATGTTTCCAAATTCATAAGTGTGTCAGAAAAAAGTGTGTCAGATAGGTCATCTGCAGGTTATGGAAACTCCCCTGAACTATCCCCCCTCTAAGTGCACATGCTGTTATCAGGTTGATCCACCTGCGGGAATGCTCTGTTGTGACAACTTGGCCAGATGACATAGCTTGCACAAGGTGCAGTTTTCGAGGCTGTGTCCATTATGCTCTTAATTAAAAGGATTGCCGAGAAGATTTCATTTTCCCTATAATCCATGTGGTCATTAACCTTAATATTAATAGTAACTTCAAGATCTTAAAGTTTATATTCATGCATGTTGTTTGCAAAATCAGTGGCGTACCGACCGGGGGGGGGGGGGCAAGTTGCCCCCTCTGGCTCGAAAAAGTGGGACAATATGGACCAAAATATGGATTTTCATCCCTCTTTTTTGGGCAATTTTGACCAATTTCAGCCTGTCAACGTGCAATTTGGTCAATTAAACTTAATTGGACTAATTCACCAGGACGACATACAAATTTTGCCCCCTCTGGCGGGACGACTTGGAAATTTTGCCCCATGTTGATATCGACTGCCTCAGTACGCCACTGTGCAAAATTTATTATGGTTTTTTGTTTTGTTTTACAAAAAACATCAAAAGACACATACTTATGTCATGCTTAGTATTACCTATATTATCAGTACAATGGATGCACCCATTTCTGGCTATTCCTTTTCAAATCCTTTCCTGTCCAAATTTAAATTAACCAAGAAAATTACTCCTTAGACCTCTAAAAACTCATTTCATTCATTCACAATCAAGAAATGTTACCACACACTAAGCCACTTACTGAAATCACAAATACAAAACTTCAAAGCAGCATTCTTAAACAGCTGTGAAAATGTAAGCAATTCATTGGCTGATGCCCGGGTTCAATTCGATTAATTACCCAGGTAGTACGCACTGCATATTGAAGTTATTTTTAGGTTGAAGCGCTCGCGTCATACTGCGTTTTGCTACTTTCGCGCACGCCTGCCAACGTTGCGTCTCGTTGCGTATGATTGTTGCATTCACGGGTTGTTCGATTGTTGTCACGTGGGTGGTGGCAGTCCTTTCTTGTGTATTTAAGCCGTAAAGTATAGCGAATTTGGATTAAAGATGACCTTAATGATAAAGCTGTTTAAGAATGAGAATAAAGGTATGATTTTGGGAACCGATACTCTCTTACGACGAATTGAAACCGGCGACACCATTATTTTTGCGTGGAAGAACTCGGCCTCTGGCCTCGTTCTCCACTTAAAATAATGGTGTCGCCTTGGGTTCAATTTGTCGTAAAGAGAGTACCGGTCCCAAAATCATCTATTATTCTCTAAATTGAACAGCATTTCTAGGCATTGTTGTGTTGTGTGCATGCAAGAAGGTCCTAAGTGCAATAGCTGCCATGTAATAACCATTCGCATTGAAATAAACCATTCAAGAGCCACTGACCAAAGACAATGGTGTGTTTGATGGGAATTTCGGACAAATGCAGCTATTGCACTTACGACCTTCTTGCAGTCAGACGACAATCTGTCATCCAGCATATGCATACAACCAGGGATATAGCGACGCCGGCCCGGCGGCGGCCGGCCATGACGGGCACTTGCTCCACCGAACGGCACAGAAGGTCATTTGGGAGGTTACTGACTGACACTTTACTTCAGTGAAATGAAAAATAACCCACATAAATTGGTAAATAACTCAAAGGGCCTAGCTATAACCCTGCATACAAAACCCATCCTGCTCATCCACACCTGGGGAGAATTGCCAGTAATCGACAAGAACAAGACATAAGTTGTTCCCACTGGTTTGTTCCAGTTTCCCAGGTTCCACTAACTGATGCATATGATTTGTTTCATAAGACTAGCACAGCATGGCATGAAAATGACCCAGGTGGGACGGATCAATGACCACATGGAAATAAATGGATGATACAATAGGGGAAAATACAAACAAGTTATCGAGTGTTAAATGTAATAGGTCATCTATTTGGCATTCCTGAATTCCCTTCCTGGGCCTTTGATGGTGGACAAGAGACATCAGTGGTGTGGTATGCTAAGGTAGTGTGGAGCTCAGTTTTTTAAGATTTCCTAATTTTAAAGGCGAAAGGAGGAAGAACGATTTGTTGATAAGAATTCTATTCAATTTGCACTTGATTGTTGTAGGAAAAACCTACCGAGAATGTTTCAAAGGCATATTGGACAAAAACAAGTCAAATAAAACAAACAATAGCAAGTAAACTTGCGTCATCCCCTGCAAGATGGCAGTCGGAACATAACCGCAGATGACCTTTGACCTTGTCACATGACCTGTGACTCATGCACATATTGAAAGAACCCTTATTACACCTTAACCCCATCAAGTATGGTTTTCAAGCGGACTTCAAAACTTTTCGCCTAACCTGGTTACAAAAGCTACCCAAACTGGAACACACACATACTCCCACACGGACATGCGTTGGCCTTCGCAATATCCCCCTCTGCTTTTCAAGCCAGGGGGGAATAAAAAACTATGTTTTGAACTGCCTGCTATCATATCAATCCCCATAGAAAACATGATTTGAATTTTTCTGTCGTGACGAACAATAAATTCAAAATCATTCATTTAATGACCTTATTACATACAAGCTAACTGGATTTTGCCTTGTTCATTCAGGTTTGGTGATCTAATGCATTGGTTTGTATGCCAATATGCAAAAAATGTCAAGTTACATTTTTTATCCCATTTTGTACTTAACCCGCATGACTTTGACCTTGGCATGTGAAGGTTGACCTTTATAAATATGAGGGATCCAATGGTGCACCTATGACCACAAGTTTGGTTCCAATTGAACTGCAACTTTTCAATTGAGGTCAATTTAAAAGAACTCCAACAGTTTAGTGACACATACATACACAAAGGCATACATACATACAAACGCACACACGGATTGTGCAAAGTGGTCCTGCCAGGCTATGCTGGGCGGACACACAAAAATCATAATTTCTGACATAGCCCCACTTCAGGGATCTTACTACACCACCAATTTCCAATAACATCAATGCAAACAATGGACTTTGATGAAAAATATGGGGCGCGATTTGTTTACATTGTGAAGAAATCGCGGATAGGGTTTGGTGAACTTTTTGAAAACAGATGGTGGGTTGGTTTACTTGAATAAAGGAACACTGGACATTTTGCATACACACAAATCCACTGGCGTTTACTTTGTTAGCCCTCTAGTGACAAAAACTAAAAAAATCCAATGGAACGTTGGATAATAAAATGCGGGGATGCAGTATCAATTTACTTTCTCGTGAAAACCAATAATTTATAAGAAAACCACTCCAAAGTGGTTGATGTCATAGCTTAGGTTGCACAACTGAAACTCAAGAAAATAAATGGATCAATTTATTTTTTGTCAAAAATGGGATATTCCATGTTTGTGATTGTTTTTCTACATAGGCACACAATCACCTGAGGAGATAGCCTCAAACAACAAGGAT
Source organism: Ophioderma brevispina (assembly GCA_023653785.1). Lineage (NCBI taxonomy): Eukaryota > Metazoa > Echinodermata > Ophiuroidea > Amphilepidida > Ophiodermatidae > Ophioderma > Ophioderma brevispina. The sequence continues at coordinate 97,452 of JAMKCH010071243.1, forward strand.
TTGTAATAAAACCACTCCATCACGCCAAGGCGGCATGTGCTGGACGGCCGCCATGAGTCCAGAGCTGACGCCCTCTGTAGGTGATCTTCTTTTTTCATTCTACCAGGGTAACCAGCTACCCTCCTAATCAGATTCCTTGACCCGATGGGGGTGTCGGTTTAGCTGACGACTAGGCCCTGGGACAGGTAGTACTGGTACTAGGAGCTTACTAGGATACCAATAGCAGGCCCTCAAAGGAAAACCTGACTGACTAGGCTTTTGCTAATGGTATTCAAAATTTAAACATTATAACAAAGATTTTGACTGAAAATGAGGGTAATGGCTAACCAAATGACTTACCAACTTCCAAAATTGAAACTGGACCATTCTAGGTGGCTTAATCTAAATTTCTTTGTAGCAAACTGCAAGTTAGGGTTCAGTGGATGTCCTAATTTATCCATATCAGCTATTTTAAGAGATTTTGTGCTTTGATGGAAATATGCCAGTGTCCATTTAAATTATGTCCATTAAGACCAAATTAAAAAGTTAAGTTAACAATTAAAATTGGTATTCTGAACGCCATGAATATGACAACTGAAAGAAATGCCCCAGGCAATCCCAGCCCAGTGGTGATACAGTTACTAACGACAAAGCATTGTCACAAGAAAAATGAAGGTGACAGCGAATAGTTTTGCGCGTTGTCCGAGTAGTTTTTATTTAATGAAAACCGACGTTTCGGTCAATAGGGGGTGTTGATCACGGTGGAATAGAGAGTGGCTGGGATGGAATCAATTACAGCCTGTGCCTTGATGATTGACAGAAGTCATATAAAATTGATCACCTAATTGTCCCTGATAACCATCAATTAACCAATCTAGTATCCTTTAATCCTACGTTGAAGTGGAAAGTGAAGTCACAATTTGGGTTGATGTGTTGGAGTGATTTAATGAAATTACATCCGCCTAACAACTGCAGAAACAATTGTGGACCTCAAGCTCTTATGGGTGGTGTTATATGTGACCCACTAATAAGGACTCTAGTGGAGTAAAGGCACAACAAAGTCCCCAGAAGGTCTGGGGTTTGAAGTGCGAAGAAGAGTTTCAGGAGCCCAGGAATACTTCAAGACTTTTCTAGCCCGTTTTTCTGGCAATTAAGGTTTTTCTGACACTTTTTTAACTTGTTTGAAAATTCAGAAATCAGACTTATGACTTTTGCAACTTGGAGAATTCAAAATAGAGATGATTCCTATAAAACGGGGAAGGTTGGTTGGTATGTGGTACAGGATCTGATCAAATAAATCTATGCCATAATAATTGAGGGGGTGGGGGGAAAAAATTTGTATACATAGACTGCCCTTAGTGGAAATGCACTTTCTGTTTTGCAGTTTAACGCCATTATTCTGCCAAATGGGTTTCGCCAAAAAAAAAAAAAATACATCTTTCTTTATATGAGGCTCTTTAGGTAATGAATGAAATATGACGAGTTTGCATTATCATCTATGGGCTCCATAATGTATTCTCCCCCCCCCCCAAAAAAATAGCAAAAAATATGGACTTTGCTGCGCCTCACCGATTACTTAGTTTTTCTGACCTTTGGGCACACATTATTCGCCCCCAAATGATCTTCTTTTTCTTAGCATATCCACAAGTCATTGGTAATGGCTACGTGGTAGTGTAAGGATTATTCGACTCCAGTAAGCTGATCCCGGGGCCGTGTGTATCCATGATACGGATGCGCCTACATGGCCTGCTTTTTGAGGCTGTGGGCGGATTGGAAACATCAGGGATTTTTCACCTTACTCTTATTTGTGACACTGGCGCAATGTACATGTACATTGTGACTCTCTGTACACAGGACCAATGCTTTAACATCCCCTCCAAAGGAATTGGATGCTTTATGATTCCTTTGCCCAATCCAAGTGAACCATGGATAATAGCGGTATTCTATATTTAATCAATACTGGAAATACCGATCACGTCTATGGCAAGCCATAAAGGCCATAACGTATTGCCGCAACGCGTTGCGATAAAGTAGCAACGTTGCGACATTTCGGCACGCGTTGCGACATTTCATCAACCCGTTGCTGATAGTCGGCTAATCAAAATCATGGAATTTCTGTACGTATTTCAAAAAATAGACCCCCACTCGTTTCAAAGTATCTAGCAACCGTTGTGAAACTCACAACGCGTGGCAAGCCTTCACAACGCGTTGCGAGATTCACCGCGTTGTGAGCTTTACACCGCGTTGCGAAGGTCCACAGCCATCGGTCAGAACGTATTGCCCCCCGCAACGCGTTGTGAGAGAAAGTAGCCAAGCGTTGCGACATTTCGGAAACACGTTGCGGCGTCGGCCACAAAATCATGAATTTCTGTGACGGAGTTCAAAACATAGAGCCACGACGCGTTGCGGCAATACGTTTCTGACCCTTAGGCTTTCACACGCGTTGCAAGCCATCACACCGCTTGGCAGCTTCACAACTCGTTGCAAACTTCACAACGCGTTGTGAAGGCATAAGGGTCATAACGTACATTGCCGCCACGCGTTGTTAAGGTTTGCAACGCGGGTGTGAAGGTCGCAACGCGTGTGAGTTTATCTTTTTGAAAAAAATTACGTTCACGGATATTCATGATTTTGATTGTCCGCACCCGCAACGCGTTGCTGAATGATCGCAACGCGTTGCTGAAATTGTCTCAACAGCGTTGCCGAAATGTCGCAACGCGTTTGTGACTTTCTCACAAGCGTTGCGGCAATCCGTTATGTCCCTTATGGCTTGTTAACCTTAGCAACGCGTTCTGAAGCTGCCGCGTTGTGAGCTCGCAACGCGTGTGACGGTTTGCAACGTGTTTCAAAGTCTCTAGCAACGCGTTGTGGTCTATTTTTTGAAATAGTCACAGAAATTCTGCTTTTGATTGGCCGACATCCGCAACGCGTTGCTGCAATGTCGCAACGCGTTGCCGAAATGTGTCCAACGCGTTTGCTACGTTCTCGCAACGCGTTGCAGCAATTACGTTTTGGCCTTATGGCTTGCCATACAAGTCCTGAATTGAGTACCGGAATAAATCCGAGCCAAGTGACCCCACCGGGATTTTGACCCGGAATTTTTGGTAATTTGCACCACAGGCCGCACCCTAACCACCAGGCCACGCTCTCCTACGGATCTGTATCGCCTTTTTTTCGTAAGTTAAAAGTAAAGTCCTCGGAATATCCTTTGTCAGGCCAAGCCCGGCAAAGCAAATAAAAATAAGGACAGCGTCTGATTAAGTGGTCAAAGAATAAGACAGCAATATAATGGCCCTAAGTGACCCCTTATGACCACCGCTCCCTCCACACTACCATCCTTCTTTACCTACTTTCCTTCTTTGCTCACCGCATGTTTATTGCTACTGTATGGGAGGGGGCCCAAGCTGGATCACACCGGCGGGGGGGGGGGGTGGGGAGGTTGCACCCCAGAGACTTTGACTGGGAAGATAAGCTTGAAAATCATAGCTATATCATCCTTTTTGCCTGCTCACCAGGAAAGTTTTACATCAAGCCAAGAAAATCTGCCTCAAAACTACCTGCAACCAGGAATCTGCCACATCACGGATCTGCCCTCCCCTCTGACAAGTGGCTCCTGTTAAGTCCCTGGGCCCAAGGCTCATGTACAATCTCATTGTGTGCACATCATTTACTGTTACCACACAAACCGTCCAAACAAATGACAGCAGAGTTAACACTGCAAGTTCAATAGTTTGGAGTGAGAAATATTACATGATCATAAAATGTAGAATTTTTCCTGTCCAGTGTGATCCATGATTCATCTTCGTGGCGTACCGAGCAGTCAGATCCCGAGGAGACCATTTTCCAAGTCATCCCGCCAGAGGGGCAAAATTTGTACGTCGTCCCGTTGGATTTGTGCCAATTCAGTCTAACTTTGACGCAATGCGCGTAGCGAATAAAAAACGCTGCTTTGCCCAATATACATATTTAAACAAATGATACATCAAATATAGTTTTTCTTGATAGCCCCTCCTCTATCTTTAAAACTGCTGTTTTCACACATGTACCTTACTTAGATACCTAGCGAATGTTAAGCCTCATGAAATGATTTTCCAATACTGAACTGATCATGCCTTTTAATTTAACATAATCACGTCCAAACCAACATGGTGACACAATTTTGCCAACTGATAAACCTAGGGCATGTGAGAACTATCATCCCTGTAAAAAGCAGAAAATTCCCATGTTGGGAATGTTGCATTATATGCCTACAGAGCTGATTCGTATGTTATAGCGCCTCTATTGGCTCAATGTCTATATAGATATTGTGTACCCTCAATTTTAACCCCCTGAGGTTGACTGTCCAATTTTTATTGGTTGTACAATGGGTTCAGAGTATTTAGCCATTAAGAGACTGGTAAGAAATGCTGAAAGGTTTGTACAGACATATGGCAAGGTGTATTTTATTGGTTTACTCAGAGGTTATATCATCCTATACCATGTAATAGCCAGTCAGATGTACTGTAAGAAAGGTGGAGACCTTAGGGGTTAATACAATCATGTGTTTCCTGCATGAAATTTTGTTAATTCACACTGATATAGTCAGTGGCATCAATCATCCAATCAAATTGTCAAAACTTTGTTGTCACTGATATTTTTGTTTTAGTCTGGTCATAACTTCTTTGATATATTTATATAATATTCTTTGTCATAATAAATAAGACCTTCAAACAGTGATAGTTACCTTCCTAGCTGCCGGTTGATTTCCCGTTTCTGTGAAGAACATCTGAGAGTATTGGAGGGTTGTCTGGGTCTAGTAGCCAGCCTGCTACCTTGGGATCCAAGATCGCCACCCACCCCATGGCACCACACTGCCAAAGTAAGGATCATCACAAAGTCCGGGTGGTTACTCTGATCAAAGGATTGATCTAATCTGTATTGCAGCTAATATGCCACACTTGCCTAAATGCCTAGGCTTTAGTTCAGGTACAAAACTGGTTTTTACTACTTGGGAAATACACAAAATGTCGTGATATATGAATAGCACATGGATGTTTTACATTCTATTCTAACAAAAGTAACCTGCCGGGGGAGGGAGAGAAAGTGAGAATAGTGACGGGAGATTACGGGAGATAAACGGGCGGGGGTGCACGCCCGGCAAAAATAAGCGACTTATGGAGGACGAGGTACAGCAAGAGGTAGGCAAGTCGGGGAATGTTGAGAGGGGTAAAGAGGGAGAAGGATGAAGAGGGGAGGGTTATGGGGAAATGGGAAGATGAAATGTTGAGGAAAGGGCCAAATGGATTTAAAAGGGAGGTGGAAGAAGAGGAACAAGAATTGGGGTCGGCAACTGAGGAGGGGGTAGGAGAGCGGGAGTGGAGAAATGGGATAGTAAAAGTTTGAATGAGGAGAGGAGTAGAGGAAAGTGAGAGAGGAAGTACAAGGGTTATAAAAGTAAGGGCGTGGAGAGTGTGAGAAGACTGGGGGGATGAGGGGGGTTAAGGGGAGAGGGTATCTGAAGAGGGGGGAGATGAAAAATAAGGATGGGGACAGATGGGGGGGCGGGTTAAATCAAGGAATGGGAGAAAGAGGAGGGGGGGATCAAAGGGTAGGGAGGAGAAGAAACATGGAGAGGTAGAGCGGATTAAGAAGGGGGGGGGCTAAGCAAGAGGGATATAGGACAATAGGAAGAAGGGGGAGGGGAAGCGGATGGGAGAAATCGTGTGGGCAGAAAGGGGGTGGGGGGGTGGGCGAGGGGGGGATGAGGGGAATTTGCCAGGTAGGGTAAGAAGGGAGCTTAAAAAAGGAAGCGGGAGGGAGATCGGGACGGGGGGTAGGGGGGGAAGAGAAAGGGTGGTGATCTTTGTTTGAATTTTTTGGTAGATCTGTGAGTTCCTAACGGAAAATGTCTTCTTTGTACACACGTGGTGCAGTTGGATCAGCGTTGCCTCATAAGCATAAGGTTTATGGTTTTGAGCCCCACAGTGTCGCCAATTTGTTGTGGCACTCTGGGCAAGGCACTTGAACCTTTTTTTGTCCTCTCTTCCACCAGTGTATAAATGGTACCAGCATATGCTGGGAATGCAAACAGACTTGTCTGTTCAGGAGAAGTGCAACCCCCCCCCCCACCACCCAAAATTCTATAATGGAGTCTGGCCCCCAAACGCGCAAGACAGAAGATGGTCAGATTGGCACTCCGCCGGGTGCACCGTTTACATTACCTTTTCTTTGTAGCAAGCTAGCTATAATCTTTTTATTCTAGTACTGTGGCGAAAATAGGTCCAGTATTTCCCGCTTACCTTATTTCCCTTTGTATGGGTTTGCTATTTGGTTAACTTCATATATTTAAAAATTAGGCGCTATTATCTTTCTTTATTTACATTTTCCGCGTCATGCTGAGATAAATTGAGGATCGTTGACCTTGACTATCCCGTGGCGACTCCAATGATAAATTGGCGCATGCTCTGACTCGATATCTGGCTACCCCGCCCCTTCTGTCAATCTTTGGATGTGTTTTATTGGCGCCACCCCACCAATGCTGGTCTATGTTGGACATGCAGAAGGGGGACGGCGAGCGCCTTTTTGATTTGGACTGACACGGGGCCGGACCGTGACTATACTTTGCTCATGACATAACTTCAATTTGATATAATTTTTAGGGAAGTTTATCGACCGAGACGGACTTGTTATTTTTAATAGCTGTAATTGTGAGTATTGGGAATGCTTTCCTGAATAATTTGTTCTATTTTGTATTTACGGCAAGCCAGTATTCCTGTGTCAGCCATTCTTTTATTTTGGCCGTAAGTTTGAGTTATTTTGAAGTTCTCGAAGCCGAGGTAACGCTAACAGTACCTATCAGTCTGGAACCACTGTTGTAATTGCCACTGAAAGAATGTAACAAGAATCAGAGAACTGTACATAACTGAGCATCACGTTAAAGGCACATCAGTGATTTGTCCAATCAGAAAACAATATAATAAAAAAAATTAGATTTTTTGCATGTTTGTAACAAGTATAGCTCTCCTATGCAAGGTCTAAGGCGAAGCAACCTATTAAAGACACAATCGGATATTTAGTCATTACTGTCCAAACGGACTTTCTACAACACGTATTGAATGGAGATTCACATCTTTGAACAGTGCTGTCTGTTTCGTCCTTTTTTTTGGCTTTTTTTATGTCTAAGATCCGTAGGATTCGTGACAATTTGGACTTAAATGATTGTAGTACAGGTAGTGTAAGCAAACTCTAGTAGTAATCGTATGCCCAAGGAAATTCCTAATTTAATCTTGTATCAAATTTGTGTACTATATTTAGGCTCACACAGTGCGTCGGCGCGAGATTCAGCAATGGATGACTGCACAAGAAACTTAAACTTAACCAGAAAAGACAGAGTTTTTCTTATTCTCCACATCACCGTAGCAGAGTAGACCATCTTACCCTACAGATTGGTGACAACGAAAGCCACAATCTCACTCGATTTGCAATCTTGGTGTGGTGTTTGATCAACACATGACCATGTCAGATCACATTAACCTAGTTCAAAGTCTGGTCAATTGGAACATAGGAATATCTATCGTATCCGACGATTCCTCGACCACTGATACCTGTAATGAATTGCTGCGTTCAATTGTCTCTCTAACACTGACATTACGTAAACATCGTTACTAACATAATAAAAAGGATCTCAAAAGACTTCAAAAACTTCAAAAATAAATGTGTTCGACTCATTTTCCGGCAGCCCCGTCATCACATGTACATCACTTTTGACAAAACTGCATTCGCTGCCAGTCTGCTTAAATGGATTAGTTTTAAAACCCAACTCTGGTATGTCTACAAGGTCCACTGCATGGCTGTCGCCTCAATAATCACAGGACTGCATTCAGATCAAATCATGGCCTGGTGCTATGTCCACTCGCACATCATCATCTCTGTTATGCTTGAAATACCGTCATCAAGAAAACGTGCTGGGAGACAGGGCATTCTCAGTTGCTTCGGCCTCAAAAATGGAGAAATTGCCCAATTCCATCCGGGCTGCCCAGTGATTTAAACTCTTTCAAACATTGCTCAAAACACACCTCTATTCTAGTCATTTGTGTTTGCTTTTATTGTTAGCATCGTTCTTTTTGATGTTTGTTGTTGATGATGCTTTGAATCTGTGCTGCAAAAGCAGGGTAATTTTGTTTAAGTTAAGTATTTTGCATTTAGAAATAATTAACTATGGAATTGTAAAGACTTATCCTTCACTTACAGATATTCCTGCAAATGTCAAGGAGTTTTCTCTTTTGGGTGGAAGACTGAGCGTGCCTTTAAATTTATTATTCATTACATGTACTTCATTTTTCATTATTGAAAATGCAGCCGTGATTGGTTAGTTTACTGCCATTTTATTGGGAATAATGGGCCATGAATGCATTCAAATTGCAATGCAGTGCAATGCTATGAAATAATAAGTGTGTTATGAATTTCTCTGCACCACCATTTGAAGTATAAGTAATATTTTTTATTCACCCTTAGTGGACAAAACTTAAATTAAAACAAAAAAAACTATGCAGTCAGCCCCCCCCCCAAAAGAAAAAATCTAATGGGCATCTTGTACTTGATCCTTCGCCCTACCAAAATGTGCCCATGCGATGTCAAACATATTGTACCAAAACCTAGTCAACTAGCACACTAATGAGATGTAGGAAGGGTTTATATGCTTGACGCTCAATCAGGAAACAAATTTGAATAAAGATAATCATGAATATTAAAGAACCTAGCTCATTGGTCAGAGTACAAATAGTTAATGGCTGCATTTTTTTGACAATTTCATTTGGCCATTTGCAATTAGCTTGGAACTCTTGTGGTCAAGAATCATCATTATTATACTGACCATTAACAAATATTATTATAAAAATTTGTTGTTTATTTCAAAAATAATTTACCACTTGAGCAACCCCAGTGAAACCTTCGAGTTCATCAGAGGGCATAGGTCCTGTGAAATGTCCATTATGTCTTTTGGTGACAGCTCGGCCGTTGCAAAGTGGCCAATTAGAACAAGTTTCTTACAAATCTCATAATTGGATAATTTTGCTGTTAGATCCTTGAGACTTTTACAGACAAATTTTTCAGACAAATCCATTTCCTAATCACCATTATCCTGCTGACCAAAGGTATTCTACCGCTATAGCCCGCAGCAATAGGGGCAATAAAAAAAATTTATTTACTCAAACAAAGAAAAATTGTACAAACTTAAAGACACTATCAGTGATTCATCCGAAAGAGTAAAAAATATTTGAAATTTGCAGGAATAGCTTAAAAGTGAAGGATATGTGATCATATGTCTGTAGAATTCTCATAAGTTTTGACAGAAGAATTGACAAAAAAGGAAGAAAATGGCAGTGGTCAAAAGATAAGAATCTCCATTCAGTTATGTGTTGTAGTAAGTGTCCGTACGGAGAGTAATGACTAAAATTATCCAATTTCGTCCTTATTAGTTGCTTCTGGCCTTATCATTGGCAGGTTCTGTTAGGATACCTGTACTTGTTACAGACTTGTAAAAATCTGATTTTTGATGATTTTTTCGATTTTACAATTTAGCAAATCACTGAAAGTGCCTTTAAATGGATTATAACCTTAAGCATAACCTCAAACCTAGGAGATTCGCTTTTTGTATAAATTAACCCTCCGAGGTCTACCACATTTATTACAGTATCTCTGATTGTCTTATTAAATGATACAACATAATATAACCTCTCAGTAACCAATCAAAGTAGACCTTCTATTATGCACCTTCAAGATTTTCTTAGCATGTCTCTGATTGGCTAATTATATTGTATAACACGATGTATAACCTATCAAATTGGTTTTTAGTGTCAGGGGAGGGCCGAGGGCAAAAAGTTAAAATTCATACAACTGTTGACTGGCATAAGTTTGCATGTAGATTAACTGCAAGGAAACCTCTATTTTTCACTTTGCTTTGCAAATTATTGTAACTGTCCAAAACCATCGTAAGCAGTGCATCGACAATTTCAAGATTTTTATTTCATTCACAATGTTATTTTGCGATTTCTATACATCACAAGTACTTCAAAATAATAAAATTAAACCATTGAAAAGTTTTGATGGCTAAATCACAACCACGGGGTTGTGATGAATAAAATGTGACATGTTGCTATAAAAGCATTCTGAAATCAGTCCTGGATCCAGCAATAGTCCAGTAATGTTATGATTTGACCCAACACAAATTGCAACAGAAACAATTTTGGTGTTAATATACTGTGAAATAGTCCAAAAAATAAAATTGGAATTGTTAAATCCAAAATCAACCAGTGGAAACATGTAGAAATAAGGGGCAACGTTTGTAAAGGGGTAAAAAATTAGAATGTTCAATTGATTTCAATGATTTACCAATTTATTAGGATACTCCTAAAGTTTAAAAAAGGGAATAGTTTGCCCTATCTAGGTGTTATAGTTTTAGTACAATAGGCACATAACAGTTCAAGGTCAGCCTGGGGTAAAATTCATAGAATGGTCCGATTTTGATCGGACTGTTAAATTTCATTTGATCCAATAGATAAGTAAATGTAAATAGATTCTTTGTTTGAACTTTCTATATAAGAATTACAGAGCTATGACTAGTGACCTCCCATAGACCCTGTAGTCCCCAGTCACATTTTGCATTCCAATTATGCAACAAATATTATAGATGGTGCAACCAGTATATTTTCGGGTTCTGTACCATTAGAAAACAATTTTTTACACCATTTTTTTATAACGAAGGATAATCTGAAAATTTACCCCCATTGTGACCTTGAACCTATTTTGACTCATAACTATTGAACTACAACCTGCAGATAGGGCAAACTATACCTTTTTTTAATCCTGGAAATGTAACGAACACGTTGGCATACTTTTCGACGCGTTTTGATACTTTTCATATTTTGACCCCTGTATAAACCTTAACCCCCTCAAAAATATATGTTCCACTCCTTTGATTTTAGTAACCTTTGATATTGTAATTTTTAAAGGTAGTCTTCATACAATTCTGTTGGAATTGATTCTGTTGCAATTAGTGTTGGGTTAAGGCATTCATTCTATTTTGACTGGCCTCAAATCATATTCAGAATGCTTGCTGGGTGTACAAACCCACAACACGAGTCATGTACTAGGCACAGAAGAATGAGTATAATATGCTTACCACCGGGACCAGATTCCATACCCAACCTGAATTCTTTCAGGAAAAATTCACTCCAGACAGTAAGAAGACTGTTCGCGGTCAGTGTTTTCTTTGAGGGCCTGGTACGGGTATCATGGGCTGGGTTCATTCCCGAAAATCAGTCATAAATAGTGTGCATTGCTATGTCATGCCCGAGTGGACCCATTTGTCCTAAGCACTTTGTAACTGGTATCAAGGTCTGTTGTGAAGGACCTACACAATGAGTTAGCATACAAGTAGGCGGTATGCAACAAAGGGGAATAGGCCCCTGTTAACTAGTACATGGAACCAGGGCCGGATTTGTTGCGGCTAACACGTCACCCCAATCGGGTTTTAAGGAAATCCAATGATAGAGGGTAGCTGGTAAAGTGTAGAAATAAATGAAGGTCTACCTACCAGGGCGGTCGCTCTGGAGAGCTAGGTGGCCATCAGCACATATGATGTCAGAAAGGCATCGGTCAATTATCCTTTTGCTCCAATAACTCCTCACACAGCGTTAGGCTGTGAATGTGAGGTGAATCCAGTCACCCCCGTTGGTTTTACTTTTACCAAGTCAGATCTCAAAGCTCTATTTGGCATAATTTTTAGCTTTGTACTTTCATTTTAAACATTTTTACGTAAAGAAGCGAATTGGTACCTCTTATGAACACAACTCCAGTATAAGAAACTAACCTCACTGGTTACTTGAAAAAAACACAATTCAACTTTCCCATTTAAGGACTGGGGGGAGCACTCACCAATCTTGGTGGTGAAGCATATGTTAAGGCTGTTAAGACCCCCACTTTCAGCATCGCTGTCACCCTAAAACTATTTTGAATATGTCACCCAAAGACTCCATATTTTTGAATAATTTTACTACTGTAACCAAACGGACCCCTATTTTTGAGGATATTTTGAAAATTACACCCAAATACCCCTATTTTGTATGAAATTTTTGCAAATTTTTCGAAAAGACCCCATTTTTTTAGCGAAAATTGTGCAAACTTTTCATCCAAAACCCTAATATCATTTTTTTAGTCGTTATCCTTTTTAGTCCATTTTTTCCTTATCACCACCATTCATCCATTCCATACCCATTCACATGCGTCTCCCCCCCCCCCCCCCCCCGGATTTACTGTAGCTTGGAACAGGATACTACAATGAAACTCATAAAAATGTTATAGCAGCTAAATCAATTCTGTTAAACTTCATTCAGGTAAAGGTTAATCTTCACTTCACATATTATTTAAAGTTTCAATAGGCCTTCATGGCAAAAGGGTGTAACTAAGTATGCCATTTTGCCCTTGAACGGGTTCGTCCTGCAAAACTAATGCATTTTATGGGAGACACATTTAAAAAAAATAGCATTTTTTAAGCTCAATCCTTTAAAAAAGTAAAATGATCCTATAATGGGGTTTTCAGGGTGGCCCTTTCAAGGCAAAAAGGACCTATCGTGATTACGCCTTTTTGCCAAGAAAGGGCCACCGAATGAAAAACTGATAATTTTTTATGTGAAAATACCTTGTTTTTTCCATATTTGATGTAGATCTGCAGAGGATGTTTTGAGTCAATCCACAATGCACCAGTTTTGGGAATTTATCTCAACAGGGTCATGTGATCACATAAAATCCTATTCTTAACACATAAAGCCTGACTTGAACGCTCATTTTAGCCCACAAAGCGTGATACTTAGGAATGTTTATGATTATTGAAGATGCTTGTGTTCTAAAACTTTTGCAAACTTTTTATTACCAAGTACTGACACATGTTTAGTACAGTAGGATAGGCACATTGCTAGGACATCATGGGGATTGATTCAAACAAACACCTCTGGTGGCTCTGTAACCAATAGGCAGGAGTTGTGGTAGTCAAAGTGGGTACCTAGTTAAAACTCAAATTAACAGAGCAAAGTGAATACCTGAAGAGGATGGTCAAGACCTTTTTATCATGCACATTGTAATCCTACAAAACAAGTGTTGTGCTTAAAAACTGGGGGGGGGATATTAAAAACTTCAGAATTCTAATTCGTTGACTATTTAGAGAATAAAGGTTATGATTTGGGAAACCGGTACTTCTTACGACGAATGAACCCAAGGCGATACCATTATTTTAAGTGTGAAGAATCGAGGCCGAGGCCGAGTTCTTCCACGCAAAAAATATGGTGTCGCCGGGTTCAATTCGTCGTAAATAAAGAGGTCCCGGTTCCAAAATCATAAACCTTATCTCATCTTAAAATCTTATCATTTTAAAGTAATCTTTAACCCAATTTCCGGATGCTTTACGGCTTAAATACAACAAGAAAGGACTGCCACACCCAGTGACAACAATCGAACAAACCCGTTGAACGCAACGATCATACGCAACGAGCGCACGTAGGCAGCGAGCGGACGAAAGAGCAAAACGCAGTATGACGCATGCGCTTCAACCTAAAAAATAACTTCAATACGCAGCGCGTACACCGGGTTCAATTAAACGAATTAAACCCGGGCATCAACCAATTGAAATTGCTTACATGTTCACAGATGTTTAAGACTGCGTAAATATCAATTAACTATATGGTAACAGAATTGTCAAAAGAGAGTTCAGGTTGTGCTGATTTATTTTTAACTTTATTTTTTAAACTCATCTCAGTTAAAAATAAATATCCAGTGTTGCTGTCAACAACCTTACGATCAGATTTTACTAAGTATACTCAGCTTCAACCTAAGCTAGGATTTAAAAGAAATGCCTATTTTAAATACAATTATACTACTAATGGGCCTCAGAGATTATGAAACAACCTCTTTCATTCATCAAATTGTATCAAAATTTTGAAAACTCCTCTATAAGAAAATGATAAACACAAATCAAAGGGAAGTAAAGTGAGTAGTTTTTGCAGAATGAAAGCAAAGCACAGTCAAGAGTAATTTAAGTAGTTTATTTGCAGAATGAAAGCAAAGACAGTCAGATAGGGGGATTATGAAGTCTTCCAAATCTGAAAGAGTACTAAACTTCACCCAACCCTCTACCTCACGATAGCTGCACAGCCGCCTCGCAATTCCACCACCCACGCTAACAATTCCCCCAGTTAGGACCGTCAGCCCAGAAGGTTTGGTAGACGAACGAGATACAATAGCTAATCGGGAAAATTCAGAGAAAAATTAACTTTGAAATATGAAAGTCTGCCGGAAACCCGTTGTGCGTTGTAGCCCAGGAGAGGGGTAAAGTTTATATGGGGGTCAAAATATTTGAACTGCTCTAAATCTAAGAAATAGCTCAAATTATTCCCTGGGTTACCAGGAGTAAAAAAGTCCAATTGGGTCACAAGTGGGGTGCTTCTTCCAAGTATTTGGGAAAATAGGTAAAGGGTATTTGTTTATTCAAGAAGGTCAACAATTGTAAATACCAAGATTTCTTTTGTACAAAAATATTAAACTAGAATTTCGCGGTTGTCTGCTTATATTCTTTGAATATAAGCTGTGGGCGCCACAGTACCTTGACCCGGCACGTGACCTTTGGATCTCAAACATATGAGGGATCGCATGATCCAACCTATGACAAAAGTGGTTCCATGAACTTCAAGTTTTCCAAATTTAGATCCAATTTTACATTTTAAGCCCATTTTTCAACTTGACCTCACTGACCTTTGAAACCTTTCAACATGACATTTGACCTCATCAATTAGGGATCCCATTGTGCGCCTATGACAGAAGTTTGGTTCCAGATTGAAGTTATAAACAAACTTTTCAATTGAGGGTCATTTAAAAAAAAAAAACCTTAACAATTTGTTTGAGCACACACATACACACACACATCCACACACCACCACACACACATCCACACACACAATCCACACATACAACACGGCACAACGATTCTAATGTTTTCCTGCCAGCTATAGCTGCGGCCCACAACAAAACATATTTAATGATACTGATTCAAAAATATGCTTTTTATTTGTGCATAGGGTTGGTTTCCCTTTCATAGGGAGGGGTAAATGTCCCCGTCCTAGAGTCCCTAACAGGGAATTTTTGTACCCCTTCCTTATAACAACAAGGAGAATCCAAAGTGCAAAAGCATTTCATATTTGGATTCATTATCATTAAACATTTTAAAAAAAAATATTTTACAAACAAATCTGGGTATTGCAAACGGGGACCTTTTCTGAATAAACAAATGACCTGTTTATTAGCCTATTTTCCAAATATTTGAAAGGAAAGCACCACAACGCGTGTACCATTGACTTTTTCACTCCTGCTTACCTAAGGATAATTTGGCTATATTATATTAGATTTTTACATCAGTTTCAAACATTTTCCCCCCATAGTACTTTAACCCCTCTCCTGGGGCACAAACCAACAACGGTTTCCCCAGACTTTCATATTTGCAAAAGTTATATTTTTTCTCTGAATTTTCCCTTGTTCAGATCTTGTTATCTCGTTCGTCTAACCAAAACCCTCTGGGCTGATGCTCTACCAGGTAAAGATCTGTGAACTCCTTCACCAATTCGCATCACACAACTTTTCCTCTAGCTCTTTTCTTTCTGCCTCTTCCCACAGCAACATCTCGTGCAAACTCGTACTCGGGGTCCCACTCTCGTGCTCTTTTGTGCATCTCCAGAATCCATTTCCCACATTCTCACACCACACAGAATTTGCTTTTACCCTCTTCCAAACACCACAGGGGTCTACCTTACTCACTACCACCTCCCTCTCCACCCCGCTCACCAACACCTTTTGGTCTTCCCAAGGTTTCCTCTTACCCTTACCACATATACCACACCATAATTTCACTATTGCTCAATTGATCTAATGCCAAGAACAAGTTTTTATCTCAGCTTCTCCCTTTCATAATAAAGTTCACATTTTACTGCCTTTTTCTTCTTTTTTAAGGTTTTCAAGTGACTTTAAACTTTTTTGTTATTTTATTTTAGACTGGTTAAGAAAAAAAATATTGTCCTAAAATGCAATAGGGGGAAATAATTTCTGTGTAGTGCATAGCTTTTTTGACTCCAAAACACACAATAGCACTTTGATTTTTGAGCTACAGAGTTGTAGACAACTATTTTTAAAAATACTTTCTTTTTTTTTAATCTCAGTGAATCAGAATGGGTCATGATTGGTGTCATTATCAAAGAAGTTTCAAGTACAAGAAAAAATAACTCCCAAATTTTTGAACTCTAAACCCCTTGAGGCAAAAAGCTAAATATCTAAAGTATTCAAGTTTGATTGCTATCTGGACTCTAAGCAGCATCAATAAGCAGCATCAATGACAAAGTTTTTATCAAAAAAATCTGCATTAGGCCATGTTTTATATATTTGATATATAAAGCCTTTTATTGTTTTTTTGTTGTTTTTTACAATTTTGCAATAATATAGAGCACATTTTCATAATTACTTAAAATGACACAGGCAAATTTCCAGCAAAATACAAATTCCTTTAAAATACACCTGAACTGGATAGATTGGAACCGAGCGTGATTTGACACAATCCCATAATGCATTGCAATGTGACTATACTGTACTGTACTAATCACATGTCAGTACTTAGGGATAAAAAGTGTTCCAAAAGTTCATGAACCACAAGACATTTTCATGATCATGCAAAAAATTCCCTAAGTACTAACACTTTGTAGGCTAAAATGAGCATAAAAGTCAGGATTTTTATGTGTTAAGAATAGGATTTTTGTGGGATCACATGACCCTATATTGAGGTGAAATTTCCCAAAACTGGTGCATTGTGGGATTGACTCAATACACCCTCTGGATTGGAACTTACATTGAACACTAAAACAGTTATGCATCAAGAAATATTATAACAGACTCCTGTAGGGCTCTAGTTTCAAGTCAAAGTTAGTTGGGCATTTCCAGCCTTTTCCCTTCATTTTCAGTCAAAAGATCTTGGGTTATTTTAATAGCTAAATTTACATACAACTCATAAATTAAGAACCTTTAGCACTGATAACATAAGTTGCACATGAGAAGCGGCTAGGGGCCGATCTGGTAACCATGTCAATCAAGATTATGGTATGTGTGCAGTGGCGGCACCAGACCTCTTTTTCTGGGGGGGCAAACAGGGGTCAAAGTGAAATTTTTGGGGGGCAAAAGTGAAATTCTGGGGGGGCAAAGTATCAAATATTTGGAGACTTTTAACCAATCATGGCCCCAAATCGCTGATTTTCCCCAAAATTTGGTGATTTTTGGTCCAAATCGCCGAATTTTTCTCTCGGCCGGGGGGGGACTAGGCCCCCCATGGCGCTGCCACTGCATGTGCATGTGTGCACTTTATTCTGTTAATGTATTTGTTAATGTATGTATTAAAGGATTGCAAAAAACATCTTCTACCACCTTGAGTTGCATGGCTATATGTATAATACAAAGGTCATGGGTTCGATTCCCACTTCTGATGCAAATTTTAATTAGACTTAGAGATTGCAATGGAAACTTCAGAGTCGACTGGACTGCAATTTGCACGGTAAGTATTAGTCTTTGTCAAAGACACCTCTCAACCAGTATCGCCGGAGGCATGTGTCGAAGGCAAGTCTTCGTCCAAGCGGAGCGAGGCGTCTTTGCACAAATAGGGATAGTTCTGTGCAAGCATAATGTGTTAATCAAAGTATTATGGTCATCATAATGGGAGGGTACCTCGGATTTTTTGCTTGTGCCAGATTTTCTTCAACTGAACCCTTTCTTTAACCATGAGACAAGTACCCAACAGTAACACAAAACAATGCTGCCAGACAGTAGTATCACATTTGTTTGACCGCAATGGATTCATACGTCGCCTTAGTCTGTGTTGCTCAATCAGTTCCCAGAAAAGTTACGGAAGAGATTTTACTGGAAGTATTCAAAATTTTGGTATCTGAAGAAAGCTACTATTTTTCTCATTTACCCTGAGAAATCTTAGGGCTATGTTTGGTTGGATTTATGAGCAAAAATGTGTCCATTTTGGTTGACCAATTAATTTTACATAGTACTCTATGTGGATTACAAAATCACATTTTTAGCTCTCTGTATTAAGATTGGTTGAAATATTGGTGCAAAACTTTACAGATGGGGCTTTGGGTGAAGGCCATTCTATCAAGATGAAAATTTTATAGACTTACACAGTGGTGTATTGTAACCAGCAGACGGGCAGACAACCCGACAACTAAAATGGGGAAGGAGAAGTGGAAAAATGGGGACGAGAAGAGGAGACAAGAAGGGGAAGGAGAGAGAGAAAGAGAAGAAAGGGGAAAAGAGAAGGAAAAGAGGAAAGGAGAGAGAAGAAAAGGGAAAAAAGATGGGAAAAGAGGAAAGGAGAGAGAAGAAAAGGTGATTGAGGGAGAGAAAAGGGAAGGGAAGAAAGAAGAAGCAAAGGGGATGGAGGGAGAGAAAGAGAAGGGAAAATGGAAGGGAAGGAGAAGGGAATAATGATTCTGTCGTGCACAATTCCAGGCTGATGGAGTATGTTCCTCCGGCACCCCCATTCAGAATTTCAAAACCTACTAGAAAAAAATAGCTGGTACAGCAATTGGGGAACCTTCTTGAGTCTGCCCCCCCCCCCAATTGGGTCATCCACCTTTTTTTTAACTTAACAAACTAATAAGTGATCCTGACATTTTCCAATGAAGAAAAGTTACTGTCCCTGAAGAATGGACAAATTGCCACATGTTCTATATATCTTATTATGCATGAGGGAGCATGTGCATGTGTGTGCGCATGAATGTTTGGTGGTTGTCTGCCTATACTGCCTGACTCCAATCTTGCCCGTTATTTGGTTTGGCATGGTGTAAGTGTTCTAAAGGTCAGTGTCTTCAAAGTTATTGACCTCCTTGTCCACTGGTTCAAAACAATACATGCATTCTCAATAGACTTTGTATCAGACTAAGATCACCAATTGGGATAATAATGGCCAGGTTCTAGCATAACAAATAGTCTCCAAATTATGTAATAGCCAGTCGAAGTCATTTACCCTATCGATAGCAGCCAAGCAATTTCTGCATTAGTGCTATTTATACGTTTGTGTTTTCCCTTTGGTCAAATTCCTGCTGATTAATTGGCAAGATAAACCACAGTTAGTGACCCTACTCACCATTTTAACACTGCTTTATATGTTTTAGACAGTCTATTTTGATTGGTTACTCAGGTATAATGTTATAACATGTAATGAGCCAATCAGAGGTACTATAAGAGGAGTGGTAGTTCTTGGGTTGGGGTGGGGGCAGAAGGTGTTTTGAATCAATCCCAAAATGCATTGATGTACCTAGAAGGTACTCAACAGGGATAACATGTTTTAGAAGTTTAAGAACCATAAGACATTTAATTATCATGCAAAAAATTCCCTAAGTACTAGTAATTTGTGGGCGCATCTAAATATAAGTCTAATTATCCTGCGTGATAACCACATGAGTCACATGTCTCCATAACACAAATGAAAACAAATTGAGAATACCACAGACTCACGTGGGTCTAGTTTATCCTGTGTGATAACCACATAAGTCACATGTCTCCATAACACTAATGATACCAATTGAGAATACCATAGGCTCACCTGAATATGGGTCTAATTTGTCCTGTGTGATAACACAAATCACATGTCCATAACATAATGAAAACAAATTGAAATAACCATAGGTCACGGAATAGGGGCTGTTTACCTGTGTGATACCACATAAGTCACATGTCTCCATAACACTAATGATACCAATTGAGAATAACCATAGGCTCACCTGAATAGGGGTCTAAGTGTACATGGGTGATAACCACAGAGTCATGTGTCTCCATAACACAAATGAAAACAAATTGAGAATACCACAAGCTCACCTGAACATGGATCTAATTTATCCTGTGGGATAACCACATGAGTAACGTGTTCTCCATAACACAAATGAAACAATGAGAATACCATAAGCTCACCTGAATATAGATCTAATTTATCCTGTGTTAACCCACATGAGTCACGTGGTTCTCCATAACATTAATGGACAAACAACTTGAGAATACCAGAGGCTCACCTGAAGTGTGGGTTAATTTGTCCTGTGTGTAACCACATAGTCACATGTTCTTCTAACGCTAATGAAAAACAAATGAGAATACCTAGGCTCACCAGAATAGGGGTCTTATTTATCCTGTGTGCTAACAACATGAGTCACGTGTGTCCATAACACGAATGAAAAACAAATTGTGAATATCATACGCTCACCTGAATATGAGTCTAATTTGTCCTGTGTGATAACCACATGAGTCACATGTCTTCAAAAGCTAATAAAACAAATTGAGAATACCATAGGCTCACCGAATATGGTCTAATTATCCTGTGTGATAACACATGAGTCACATGTACCATAACACTCATGAAAAAAAAATGTGAATATCATACGCTCACCTGAATATGAGTCTAATTTGTCCTGTGTGATAACCACATGAGTCACATGTCTCCATAACACTAATGAAAACAATTGAGAATACCACAGACTCACGTGGGTCTAGTTTATCCTGTGTGATAACCACATGAGTCACGTGTGTCCATAACACTAATGAACCAAATATGGTGAACTACCATAGCTAACCTGAATATGGGTCTATTTGTCCTATGTGATAACCACATGAGTCACATGTCTCCATAACACTAATGAAAAACAAATGTGAATATCATCGCTCACCTGCATATGGAGTCTAATTTTTCCGTGTGATAACCACATGGTCACGTGTCTCCAAACACTAATGAAACCAATTGAGCATACCAAGGCTCACCTGAACATGGTCTAATTTGTCCTGTGTGATAACCACATAAGTCTCCATCACACTAATGAAAACAAATTGCGAATACCATGGGTCAATTTGTCCGTGTGATAAACCGCATAAGTCTCCATCACACTAATGAAAACAAATTGAGAATACCATGGGTCTAATTTGTCCTGTGTGATAACCACATGAGTCACATGTCTCCATAACACTAATGAAAACAAATTCGATTAATACCATAAGATCACCTGAAGTATGGTCTAATTTGTCCTGTGTGATAACCACATGAGTCACATGTCTCCATAACACTAGAGTAGTGGTAAAACCAGTTTTTAAATCCGTTTTGTCCCCGGAACGGGGGTGGCCGGATTCACCTCACACTCGTAGAAATCCACCCTTACTCCTCCTTCCACATCACCCGATTCAATGCATCCACAATTCCTCAAACCCAAACACTCCACTCTCCTCCCTCCACTTGATTTTTCCATGGTCCTCTTTTGGTCGGCCACCTCTTCCTCAAACCACCCACCTCGAACTCAAAAGCCCTTTTTAAAACATTGCTCCTCCCCTTCCTTCAGCATGTGCCCATACCATCTTGCACCATTCGCCTTTGCCAGTCGGTCAGCCAACCTCTTCCAAACCCAAACATCTACATCATAATAATGAAAACAATTGATAATACCATAAGCTCACCTGAATATGGGTCTAATTTGTCCTGTGTGATAACCGCATGAGTCACGTGTCGCCCTAAAACAAATGAAAACAAATTGAGAATACAATAAATCACTGACATATGGGTGAATTTATCTGGTGTAATTGCATGAATCAACTCTTGAGCATTCGAAACAAACCTCCTGGTCTAGTCATCAGCGACAGAACCTATCTCTGGAACATACAAAACAAGCAAGATTAAAATAATAGAAAGGCGGACTGTACTCCATTTACTCACTCCGTGCATGACGTCAGAGTGGAGATTGATGGTCACCCAGTAAACCCGCGCCGCGGGCTTAAAGGGACAACAAGGAAGGCATATTTTGAAGCCTGCGTCAAAACTGCATCAAGGTGAGTCAATAAAGAGTCAATATTTGGGTGATTAATTTTTCATGCAATATGCCATTTAAAATTGTTTTGGCTTGTTTTTAAATTTGTGATTTTTTAGCTTCCTTTCATAGACCTATATACAAAAGGCCTATATACCATGTTTTATTCCACGCTAGCGCTTCAGGGGGGTGCCAGGGTAAAATCATAGGGGCGAAACATATGGGGGGGCAAAACAGTACAAATTAACTCATTAAGTTAAGAATAAAAACCCTACTTTGTTGCAATTATTGCCCCTAAAAACCTGTTTGTTCCTGATTTGACATTATCGGGGTGGTGGTCACCCCCCCCCCCCCGCCACCCCCCTGGCGCTGCCACTGAGCTGTTTGAAGTGTTAAATACGTAGCACAAAATAGGTGTAGCGTGAAAAATGCTCACTTTTACCTTAACATAATTATATAGTAAACTTATCATAGTTTGTTCCATTTCATAAACAACAGTGAAATCACTGTTCAGGTCTGTTTTAAAAATATTTTTAGCTAAAAAAAACACCAAATTATGCAGTTGGGTGCAATTTGTTGAAAGCAGTCCACTTAAACTTATTAAGTGGCACATGTAGTATTTTTTGCAACAAATAAGCCATCTCAAAAAACACTCATTGTTCATGTGAGGGCAAGAACAAGGTCATAAGTTGCAATAGCTGCCATGTGATGTATCTGTGTGCTGCCATGCTTACAATAACTCAATTATCTTTCAGTGAGTCAGTGGCTCTTGAATGGTTTTCTTAAGGTAACTGTGTCACCTGCAGAACCTTTCAAGAGCCATGACCAAAGAATTGGTAACTGGTTGTTTGATGAGAATTCTCCCAAGAATTCTGACAACATGGCAGTGTTACACTTACGGACTATGTGCTCATACACAATTTGTGTTAAAACCTGTACCAGAATTACTAAAGGTGTTTTTTCCGATCGTCTTTGGGGATTAAACGGAAGTAGTATATAAATTTTGATATCAGATGAAAGGCCGTATTTTTCTCATTGTTGTCCTGAAATTTCAGCTTTCAAATCCATTTCTTTCTCAAGATACAGCTAAAAAACTACCGTTTTAGTGGTTAACCATCAATATTAGCACAGTAGTGAATAGGGCATTGCACTATGCATTATCACGTCTAGCATCAAAACCACAAGTCTGTTTCCCACAGATGGTACTTAATAGTCAGTATGTACAAGTGTCAGGCTCTCATATCAAGTAGAGAACACGATAGACAAAAATCGGAACAAGAACCTTAATTGAAATAAAAGTTTTAATACCTTGACCACTGCTTGCTTTTGCCGTCGCTATTTTCAAGTGAAAATAGGACATAGCACTGTTCTGTTTCTTGACTACTGCCCTCGCTCACTCCACTACTTCCAACGTTAGGTTGCGCTGGGAGGTAGGTAACACATGCAGCTATCGTCTCTGTAGTGCTATCTAGTGTAGTCTTCTTGTTCTAACGAATAAAGAAAAAGTCATGTGAACTTGACATAGGAGTGCTTACTTGATGTTCAAAATGGGGGAGGGAGGTGGGCTATCAGTAATGATGGGCATGCATTAAAATAAGGGGTCCTTCACAGGGGTGGCACCATGGTATAATTTTAGGAGGGGTGAAAAATTACACAATTAACTCATATAGGTAAAAACCTTAATTTTAACACAATTTTTTGCATAAAATCCTTGTTTTTTTCTGAATTATGAAACTCTTAGGGCAGCTACCCCCCCCCCCCCCCCGGCACTGCCCCTGGTACTTCAGTGACAAAACAATATGAAAGTATGTCTTAGTAAGAAATTGTTAGATTGGAGGCCTTTCAGTAGTTTCCTCCAAAATGAGGGGTTTTGATGCAAATTTTCATTACAACTACACTTTAAAAAAAAATTGGGATATTTGTATATCTTGAATGGTAACTTTTTCCACAATTAAAGCAATTAAAGGGGACTATTGGCAAGTGCAGAGAAAACTAGCAAAAACTAGCCTAAACTAAGGGGTCTTTCAGTGTTAGTGATATAAAATATGTTGTCATGGTTGAGAACAGACCAAAACAAGGTCCATTGACAGACACTTGGTGTGAGTTATAATATGTGATGCCCCAATCCAACTGCATATTAGGTTAATTTACTCTGTCATAATTCCAGTTCTCTGCACCAAAACTACACCCGCATTCCCGCCAGAAAAAACTTGACAACTCGCAAGGGAAATACATAGAAAGGTGTTACACACAGCAACTTTACATCTACGTATGTAGATGCCTATTTCAGCAAAGGAATTGTGAAGGCCACTATAGCTTACCTTTGCTAGTTCTCTGAGTTGTGTGGATTTGTCTTTATATACCAATGTCATAGTAATCTCTGTAGCTCTCTCTACTTTCTGATGAAATGCACACCTGTCTTCCTCCCTCATCTCCGATAAATTTGAAAAGGAGACTCCGCAAATTTGGCCATCGTCTCTCCTTTTTCAAACACCTGGAAATAAAGTATATTGCATTACCTTTGAACTTTTAACTATCTTTTGATCTTTCAGATAAAATTTCTGCACTAGAAGAGAATATATCAAAAGACATTACCTCTTTACTAGGTGTAAAATTTTGATACCTCAATGTGAGGGTATTATTATAATACAGGCTTTAATGGGTAATTGAAATTTCCATAATGTGAACCTCCCCCCCCCAAACCACAATGGTGATTTGTTTTAAAAAATGAGGGTGCTCTCCCAAGGAAATCTCAGAGTCAGCCTTTAATTAGCAACATGAGTGCAGTCTTACTGTATTTTGCAGGGGGTAGGACATGCCAACCTAACAGCAACAGAACGACATCAACTTCCGGCGTAACCTGAGTGCTAGTCTTATTCAAAGACTTAAAGAGACATGAGGAGATTTGAGGAAGAAGCGCCCTAAATTTTTTACATATTTGGAATGCTTACCAATGTATCAGATCACGCCTGAAGTGAATAAGCCGAATACGCCGTCTTTATGTAATAAGATGATGATTTAGTAGTTTCTGTCGTGCACGACAGAAAGTCAAAGCATGGTTTTCTATGGGGAACGATTACGATAGCAGGCAAGTTCAAAACAAGGTTTGCGGTTTTCTTTTGCACCTGTTTGTCCAATAAACCTTTGAAACGTTCTCGGTAGGTGGTCTACAACAGATCCAGTGAAATTTGAGAGAAATTTGTATCCTAAAAAAATCTCCTCCTGTCACTTTAATGGCAGGAAGGCGCTCTTACGCATATCGAACGGTCACACACAGACTTAACTAAAGGCTAGGCCTGGTCACGAATATTTCAATCTAAATGACCGTTATTGGAATTTGCACTGTTTTGCAGCGAGGTTAATCCACTAACCTTGACGAATTTTGACGTCAATAATTTTTTTTTAAATTATCATGATATTACTATGATCTTTTGAAAGAAGGTTTAAGAGCTAATTTTTAATGTCACTGTGACAGACAGTAGCCGTTCCACAAAGTTACATGGGGAAATCCCCAAATGCACCTAATCGCAGCAGATCAGATCCGACCCCCCTGGTATTTTGCACAAGGAAACGGAATCGAAACAGGCTTCAGGGCACCAATGGATACACACTTATTCCATCATGTACAAGGTCTAATGATTTGGAAAAGCATGCATGTAATCGGTAAATCCAATGGGAGCATGCCTCTTTTGTTTCATTTTGTTGCGCAAAATACAATAAGCCGAGTTACACTGTAGTCTTGTTCAAGACACTCTTCTGTCCCCCTTTCCAACCAGGCAAGTCAAAGCTCTGCATGCAGCTCAATAGAGTTAGATCCATGTTGGAGGCACATCCCTGTATGATCGTGTGATCATTTGAGTTCCCAGGGAGGTCTTGGGCTTAGCCCATCCCAGGCTAAGCCATATGTTCCTTTGCAGGAGAAGTCTTATTTTTAAGATTGGTTGGTTGGTTGGTTGGTTGGTCTGCCAGGGAAATTTGTCTGTATGTGCACCGCCGTTCGTCTTTGCATGACCAAATGACATCAATAATTTTTTATAACTGGCATCATTGGTCAGTTGGATTCCCAGCCGGGTTTGGATTCAGATACTAACAAAAGGCTATGATTTCAACTGTTTGTTGGTATTGACCAAGACTAGTGACATTCACAGCTGTTTGACCCCATACAAACTGTCTCTTTTATTTTTAGAACAATTTTAAGCAGTGGCGACACAATTTTGACAACTGGTATAAGTAGGAACATGCAAGAGCTATTATCTCTGCAAAAATCAGACAATCAATTGCGGGAATCTTGCCATATAGGCCTACAAAGGTTATGATTTGTATGTTATAGCGCCTTCTATATGCCATTCTCCATAGAAAGATGTGGAAAACTAGATTTGTAAGAAAAATCGTATTTGCCTGCAATGAAATGTCGTAAAATTTACACAGAATGTGGTTAGTGGTCTAAATATTCCAAATCAGTTGTCAAAAGTGTGTTGCCGACAATATTTTTTTTATTCTGGTTTTGTCATAATAAATGAGACTTTCAAACAGCTGTGCATTGTTAAGGGGGACCTCATTTTTTCTAGGGGCATAAAAACTAAATGGAATTGCCAAAAACAACAACCTCCTAATACATGCATAGCATATCACATGGAGTTAACCTGCTCATGATATAAATAGCGTGGTCAATTCAAATGACTTGCCTGGGCCATGCTTGATCATTATGATGAGACCATTGTGTTGTCTTCCAGAGTCTTCTTGGTGAGAATACGTTATATAATCCAAGTCTTAGCACTCAATTCTGTCGGTCGCAATGGTTGTTGAATTTGGCACACACACTCTCTGTGACTGGCGTGAAACTTATTATGGACCGTCTATGGAGTGCTGGAATTTTTCTTATATGTAATCAATTTTTGATCTAATCTCAAGATATTTTCTTGAGATACAGCAGCAGGATATTATGTAAAAAGAAATCATTTCAGTGAGTAATTTTGCTGCAAAGCGCAATTTTGTTGACTTCATCATTCACTCCAAAGGTAATCTTTCACTCCAGGGAGTAACTTGGAAGAGCCGTAATTGACCAATCAGGTGGCAGAATTCCAATTTGTGACGTCACAGCGACCGACAGAATATACTATAGCCAGGGTACTATTCCACCCTCATTGACACACAAGCGGCTAGGGGCCAACCAGGTAACCCTACACTTACTGTGCAAATCACAGTCCAGCTGACTCTTAAAGGCACTATCAGTGATTTGCTAAATCAGAAAATTGAAAAAAAATCATCAAAAATCAGATTTTTGCATGTCTGTAACAAATACAGGTACCCTAACATACCCTGCAAATGATAAGGCCAGAAGCAAGCTAATAAGTACAAAATCGGATATTTTAGTCATTAGTGTCCGAATGGACACTTCCTACAACATGTAATTGAATGGAGAGTCATATCTTTGAACACTGCCATTTTCTTCCTTTTCTGTCGATTCTTTAGTTGTAAAAAGTAACTTATGAGGATTATACAGATATTTCCTTCACTTTTAAGCTATTTCTGCAAATTTAAAATATTTTGTCTCATCCGGATGAATCACTGATAGTGTCTTTAAGTTTCCATTGCAATACATTAACGGAATAAAGCGCACACGTACCATAATCGTCTTGATTGATGAGTCTACCTGGTCGGCCCCTAGCGCTTCTTACTCTCCCCCCTCACTGACCTTCACTTACCCTCTCAAGTACATACCTGTTGACTTGACAGCTGTGTATGTGCCACCTAGGTTTCCTTGCAATTTACCTGAAAGGTGTCTGAAGGGAGATTGCACGTTCCCAGCTTGGAGGTGAAGATTCATAATCAGAAATGGCCGAAGTCAGTCTCAATTGGCAGTCAGTTTTCAAGGTGCAACGAGGATTTCACATATCAGGGTCCCTTAAAAAAATTGAAAGTACTGTTTTTTTGCCCTGATGTAAAGCTTTCCATCAAAAATATTCCCACCTGGAAAGGATTAAGCTCAGAAATGTCTTGGGTACAAAAAAATGCAAATTCTAATTTGTCTAGGAGCAAATACGAAATTCAGCTATGTTTTATATTGAAATATAAGCAAATCAATCACTTTTTCTCTCTTTTACAGACATTTCTGTAGCCAAATACAGGCAAGAAATCTATAAGTGTATAATCTAGATGAAAATTACTATATGACAAAATTGGGTGCCCTCAACAATCTCTTGTTTGCCACCTGTTAACTGTTTTATATAATTGTGTGCACAGGGCACCATAGCTATTAATTTTACAGACAATTCACATTTCTCATTTTTCAGTTGAGTTGAAGGTTTTTTCCCAAAGGACCATTAGACGAAATACTCATTTTCCTGAAACTTATAAGAAAAAATGAGATAAACATAAGATAACAAACCAACAACTTAAAAAAATCAAACAAACAACAACATAAACAAAAAAACAAACAAACAGACATCAATAACAAGATTTTTACCTTGTGAGTTTTATAATGATTGACAAGACCATGCATTTGCTTAATATGTTGTTTGGATGAATAAAAAGTCTGTGTACACTAATAAAATAAAGAAATCATATCATTTACAAAGAAAACAAACTATCTAACAGGAAAAAACTGAGAAACAATTAAACCAAAAAACAGGAATCAGAACAGACAAATAGGATAAAATATTGAATGCACAAGATGTGAAGTAAAAAAGATATCATGATGTCAAATTTGACTTTTCTATTTTACTCGGCTTTGCCTCGTGAAATGGAACAGTCAAAAACTTTGACTACCGAATGATATATTTTTACTATTGCACGATATAGGCAGTCAATATTTTGTTTTATATCATGATATCACCTGGTTCTTTTCAAGCTATGTGATAGTAAACATATATACCCTCACTATATAGACCCTGTAATATATGGTTAAAAGTGGAGGATAAATTCAATTAGCTTCAAGAATTGAACCAAAAATGAAATATGGCCTTGGGAAGGAGCGGGCATAGTTCATTAACTATGCTCGGGACACCTCTTCCCAGAGTAAAAGACTGTCGTACGGACTATTCATCAGTATTATGAGTGTACATATTGAAGATGGTGTAAGAGATGAATATAAGCAGACTGTATTTTGTTTAGCTCGTTGTTGGGAGTTCTGTGCTGTAGTAAAGTCTGATGATCAAATAAAGAGCAGATCAGAAGGGAATGGCTGAATCGCAGCAGCTTTGAGCTTGTAGATGAAGACTGAAAGTAATCACGAGATGCGCTCATAGGATAATACCAAACGCAGGTAAAATACAACCGTGAATAAAATATTCGAAGATTATAATTTAACACTGATGACCGCCATCGCCCTCAGGCCGTGTAAAAGTTGCTGAATTCAAACTGCCATGAAAATTGTATATATTGCATTTTCCTAAAAAAAATGGCAAGTCGTCGATTACGGCGATCCGTTTTGGACAACAACATCACTTCCTCAACACAAGAAAAGTTGTGAGATTGCTACTTCTTCACAAGTTTTGACCCTAATTACACAAAATCAAAATTGTTTTAAACCATACATGCATGCATGCCATGAACATGGCCCTACATCTATGGCCTGTGTTACATCTTGGCTTAGATGTTCTTTTAACCAATCAGAATGACAAAAATCTATATCTTCGGTATATAAAAACAATATTGACTGCTTTTATTTTATTCGGACATTTTACGCCTCGGGGCATAGTATGGTTTCGAGATCCCCTTGGGCCTGTATTTTCCAACCATGCCCCTCAATAGCAGTTCAATATTTGTAGTACTATCACATGGCTCAAATCAACTGTATCTGAATAATATTAAAATATTGAATGCCTACGAGGGTATAGTATACCAAATTATACTGACATGAGAGACTCTTGTTAAACTATGGACCCGAGGTTACTGCAATAGTGGGGCTTTTTGCTGAGGGGCGCAGCCCCGAAGCAAAATAGCACTATATTGCAGTCACCGAGGACCATAGTTTGAACAGAGGCTCGAATAAGGCAGTATATATTTGGTTTTATATACGTCATTCATTATTCCTTGTTCATTGATTGGTTAAAAGATTTTATAAAACAATGAGGTAAAATTGAGATTTAGCCTAGCCTACCCTAGCCTAGCCTAGCCACTAGCCTAGCCTACCAACATGAAACCCATGCGGCAGTCAATATTGCAGTGTTGTCGTTACCCTACTTACAGGAACTAACCCCCATCAAACATGGACAGCCTGTTCTCATCTGATTTTAGTGTTCACACTTTTCATGTAATTTCTTGTCACTTAAACAGCTGGAATCTTGGTGATTTGTAGGCGTACCGTCACTCACTGCAATTTCGCCTGTATCCATGTGGACAATTGTTGAAGATCATTGTACACAGGACTGACATTGTGCAAAATGGAAGCCGTTCGTTAAAGGTAGCTTTTTGGTAGCCGTAAATAGTTCTTTTGAGAGCCGGAAATAGTTCTTTTGAGAGCGGAAAATAGTCTTTTTCTTCAGAATGTATGTTTATATTGATCAGTGGTCCACGTTTTAACCAATCAATGAACAAGAATATATGAAGACGTATATAATAAAAATTTATATCATGAGGTCAAATTTAGATTTTATTTCACAAGGCACAGGGCAGATCCAGGATTTCTCAATAGAGGGGGCGCCACCATTTGCTGGCCGCTCCTTCTCGCTAGGGTAGACCAGTATGTTTTCAGTCGGTTCGAAAATCTTAAAGGGGGAGCAACATTACTAAGTCAGGTGGGGAGTGGGCAACCCATACACAGTTCATTATCTACACAGCGGTGCCCCTGTATAGTCATTTCTTTAGAGATCTCAGGGCGCCCTGTGCATAAAAGGGCATCTTGTATAGATCTACAGTGACGCCGGCATCTGTGTGGCGCGGGCGCCCTGTAATCTCAAAAAAATAGAGGGTTGGGCGCGCCGGAGGCGCCCCCTCTAAAATCCGCCCCTGAGGCAAAGTAGCGTGAAATGGAACAGTCAAAATTTGATCTTACGTTGCACAAAGATAGGCAGTCAATATTTTGGGGTATTATGGTATCACAGGGTTTCCGTTACACCCAGTGATAAAACTATTTGAAGCCATATGAATCACTGTAATTATGATAGACCCTATAATAAATGTATGAGTATGTCCATAATAATTTGGGTCCAAGGTTTGACATTTAACCAAATTTAAAAAACTTGGTAATAATTTTAAAAATTGTATTTTTCCCATAGAGCAGTATCCATATTTTTTAAACCAAATTATACAAATGTAAAAAGAATACGCTATGAATGAACCGAAGACAAGACAATTTTTATCACTTTTATATCATGAAAGACTTGTAAAAAAAAGTCAATTTGAACTTATTTTTCACAGTAATATACAGACTCTCCCATATAAAACTATTACATCAAACTAAAAATGTATAGTAAAAAAATATAAAATGTGCAGTTTGCCAGATATTTTGACTTTATTGTTAGAACAAGATCCTAAGCTAAATCCTCGCTTTTATTCCATCCAATTTTCCAATTGAATGGACCGTAAGCGGAGATATTGTCAGTTTGAACACAAAGGATAAAATACCACATGGGCCCAGTCACCTGAAGGGTCAAGAAACTACAGGTATCCAGGCGTTTAGCATCATTGTGGGATTACACCATTTTCAAACAAAAGAATATTGTACAGATCAGGTGAAATGTATTATATGCATGAACTCATCAATATATATTTTTCCATTGAAAGCACCAGAAATTATTATTAGGTGTGGGTGAAATGAGTGACTCACTCTCAGGGGACAATGATCATGATATTCATGGAAAATTTGGGGACAATTTGACGGGCTGAAACTAATGTAACAGTCTACAAGTCTTGTTGAGGGATGGGCACGATCTACTGTGAAGGGAAAGTTAACCTCTTCCCCCTATCCCCCACTGCCTCCCAAGATGCCAGGGCAGGAAAAATAATGAAGAAAGCGGTTGTCAACAAAGAGCAATAAAGGAAAGGATGGTTGTATTCAAAGGTCTCATTGTACTTTCAACAAGGTTGTTTTTATGGTTCTAACCTTCTGCTGAAACCTGGAGTAAAGCTATACAACAAGGACTGTTTGGAATTGATTTCCCAATGCTACATGACTTTTTAGTAAATGCGACAATTATACGTTATAAATTAGGTAGATTACTCGAAGCAGGCACTTTATAAACCTACTTTTTATTTTAATTTTCAATAAAGAATGTCTTGAAGGTGATTTTTTAATGGGACCTTTATTTGATATTAGGATAGCCAAACTGGCTCCAACAGGTTTTTCAACTAAGATAATAAAATACTTAAAAAACACAAAAAAACACCATAATTAAAAAAAATTACACCAACTAAAATCTCAAGAAAGCTTGAACACTCCTAAAAAGAATCAGTAAAACTCCAGTTGAGTGAACTTAAATTTTTGGCCAAAAACTTAGCTCTGTGATTGTATAGTTTTTTTTTGGGACAGTCTGTAGTTGTTAAACTCAAACTGTTGTCAACAACGCTAAATTTTTAATACCACACCACCCGGCGAACACACTCAATTTTAATGCATCAGTGTTTTTGTGTTGGTGATCTATAGTTTTCCCAGTAATAACTTACACTACACCACAGGCTTATTAATATTCGACAAAACGCAACGAAACCGGCTCAGAGGATTGCACCCCCCATGGGTTTTAAAACAACGCTTTATTCTGTCACATACAAAATATGATAATGGAATAAGCGTGTAATCCAATGCGTACACTGAGCCTGTTTCATTTCGTAAATATAATAAGCCCACGCCAATCCCTTTGTGGAGAAGAAACTGGCCATGTCTATGTTTTTGTTGAATGGAAAACTTCACTTTAATTGTGAGAAATCTAGCAATAAACCTGCTGTTACTTTTGACATAAAATTGTAAGTTGAAATGTTATTTGAGTAAAGTTGCATGATGCCGTAAATACACGCTTATGTGTTTTCTTGTGGCATCAACGTCTCTTGCAAATTATTCTGTTTCATGTTTACGATCCTCTTATTGTTATGGCATATATTGTATTTGTGCATAGAGGTTTGAAATAAACCTGAACCTGATTTTTGCATTTTCCAGCAGAGGGTTAAGGCCAGTTCTTTTGTAAATTACTTCGGAAGAGAGAGGGTTTTTTTATGATGGGTATAATATAAACAAGCATGCACAAACACAGCGGTGAGGGAGCCAAAATCTGTGCACCTGTCAATCAGGTACTTTGCTCACCGTAGCCGTCGTCGTGTCTGGTCATTATTTATGGAAATCATGGAGTTTGTGCCTCAGTGGTGTGTACTAATATTGAATTAGTGATGCCAGGAGGAAAAGTATTCTAGAGAGAAACAGAAGGGAAGGTATACTTTTTGTGTAAAAAAAATGGATAATTATATCCCCAAAGTGGAAATGTTTGCATACTTTATTAGCTCATGTGTTTGTTTGCTTGTTTGTTTGTTTGTTTCTTTCTTTGTTCACCCATTCATTTGTTCTTTCAGTCGTTTGTTTGTTTGTCTGCGAGTGAGTAAGCTTGAGTTGGGGAAAAAGCTTGAGTCCGGGTGGTTAAATGCCTCCTTGGTCCCCCTGGCATCACTATACCTCTAACACCATACATAGTCCTGATGATCATGACTAGATAGTCTTAACTTTTTTATGGCTGCTGTTATCATAGACTATCTAGTCATGACGAGTTGTGTGTAGTGAAAGTGCCATTTAAGCCAAGATACACAGACAGCTTCTGCTCTAACTTTACAGCTGCAAAGTGGCTTAAATATTCATTATTTGCAATAAATGTTATATTGTAGGCATTCTTGAGAGTCTTCTGCATCATAACCATTTTTTCCAGATTTAAAATTTACAGTATGAAATTTTCAGGTGAAACTTACCCTTGTTGTGTCTACATTGGGCTGTCAAATTTGGCAGCCTGTGTACATGTTGACATGAACTTTTTTGGGAACAAATTGTAGCATTGGTTACAAATTGGTAAGACAATTACTCTACAGACTCTAGAGATGCTATGTATGTCAAAAGAAAATTATTTTTTCTTTTTATTTAGGAAATATACATCTCAAAACATCTCAAACCTTAATGGCATTGGAACTCCACAGAACAGTTGTAACTTATGGCACAAAGATTATGTCCAAATTTTAAAAGATGATGCCATAAGTTACAATTATTGGAACTAACACCATACACATACCTTCACTATCTGAAGCAGCACACATACTCTTCCTATCACAGGAAAAAGTTCAAAATTAAAGATCTTAGAAACTTTTTCTTTACTTCTCCAATTTATTAGCAATTTTATACAGGCACACCAATCAAACAAAAGATGTAAAATTGGTTGCATCAAATCAATTTGCACACTACAGCAAATATTGTCCATGTCTATACAAGGATACACAACAAATGAAGACTAGAGTTTGACACATTTAGCAGGTTTGTTACACAAATATATACAGCCAATATGGGACTCCAACCTGTTGTCTCTGAAAGCTGTATGACAAGGCACCCTATTCCCAATTCTTTTAAAAATAACTTGAATCTTGGGAGCAGTCCAACACACCATATGTGATGTCACTAACTGCTAAAGGATGAGGGACTACAGTGTAGAAAAGGACAGGGGGATACTTCCAGGCAATACACACCAAATTTTCTTTGAATCTATGTTACCAATGGATTTTTAAACACCCCCTTAAGGTGGGCGTTAAGGCAGACTAGTCAAATGGACAGTTTTTAGTTTTTTCATGTTTAATGGCATTAAATGTTTTTTCCATTATTTTTAACAGAATCTATAATATTTATTTTTTCCTCATATTTTGTTCATGTACTTTTACTATTGTGTTACGATTTTTGACCAAAAACAATCACATGGGTAATTTCGCGTATTACGCGCAATACGCGCCTGTGCTATTCGGCGCGGGCGATGTAATGAGCGCAGTCAGAAATGCCTTGATGCATCGATTCGATATGACGCATAACCCATGGTAAATTGTATGCAATTGTACAATGGTTGCCCTTGTCGATGGCTTTGGCAAACAGAATGGGATTTAATTTCAAGATTTGAGCCTCATAAATTGTTGGAATTTTGATGCATAAGATCCAGATGACGTAGTTTTGACCTGGTGCAGAAGCAGCAGTGTGAAGAATAAGAGGATGAAACGCTTGTGTTTTCGGAATAAGGCTTATATTTTGTAGCGAACAGGACAATATTTGGACCCAATGGCGATTTCTCTGTGTTCACTTCGGCGTATATTTGTGATTTTTGGTTCCCAGTTACTCGGAAATCCACATTGAACAGGTAAGAAATGAAATGCACCGTATAGAGCATACCAAAATCGAGGGTCGGTATTTTTATGTTTTTCATTTTTGGTAAAAACGTGATTTATGTCAACTTGTTGAACAATCATGGCAGTGTTCCAAATTGAAACACACAATTTTGGCCTTTTTGGCAAATAATTGATAAAATTAAACTAGTTGAGAATTTGAAAAAAAAAGGGGAATTAATACCGACCCTAGAACTATGACTCTGAAATATCAAAAAACGAACATTTTTATAACATTTATCCATATTTTTTTATAGGGAACCAAAAAAAATGAGTGAATATCACCATTTTTTATGATGTTCCAAAAAAATACATTATTTTTGGGGGAAAATATTTCATCTTTGGATTCCTTGGTCATTTCCTTATCAAATATGTATACTTTGATGTATGTTGGAACAACAATTAAGAGGATACGGCAAAAAACAGTTCCTGACTTAACAGCCACCTTAAAATGATTAGAGACACTGGCACATTTGGAAAATAGTGCACCCTCAAGATTTACAAAAAATATGTATATTATTTTGACATGGTTGTAAAAGCTTTAAAGAGGCCTACGTTAGTCCTCACTTGAAATAATTAATGATATTCAAGTAACAGACACATTTGTTGATTAAAGTTATGACAAACCCAAAATTTGGCCTACAGATTACAGGATGTCTTTTGCCTCTTATGAAGGCTCATCTGTTAGACACGTTTTTTGCGATATGTTATAGCTTGTTATTTTTGTACGTAAAATATATCTGTATTTTGCCTAGACTGTCATTTGAGAGTAAATTAGAGTAATTTCATATTTGTGTAGTGGGTGGCTGAGTGTGTGCAAACACTTAGTGTGCAATGTTGGCATGGTGTTTTTGTATTAATAACAGCTCTTTTTTTCTATATAATAAATCCCTAACACAACTAAATCTCACAAAGTCTCTCAGCACTGCATGAGTGAGAAAAATGCTCTAAGTCCAGAAAGTAGCAATGACGTCATCAAATCAAAACTCATATGGGCACGAAATCGCTGGCAAGGCCAGCGACACCGCCGTAGCGTGCTATCCTGGGTCATGGGACTGGGGCCCGAAGAACCCTGGGTTCAAGTCCCACCCGAATTTGCAACTTTTCTTGTTCCCCTCTTCCCTCACTCCTTCAGTCCCTCCCGGGAGATAGGCTAGAAACCGATGTGGGGTTAGGGTTAAATTTGAGTCTTGGGAAGAAATAGAATCTCAGGTAAAGGCAAAGTTCAAAGGCTTGTTTATTCTAATAGACGGAATTGCATGAATCATACATAGTATTAGTAGGAAATTGAATGTTTTGCACGAGGTGCACTAAAACTTTTATGTTGTACACCAAGATAGCATTTTTTGGCAGTTTTAGAAAATTTGTGATATTTGACCTTTGACCTAAGATACAGAGCCCATTTTCGAACTTGACATCTAGATTTTCACAAGATGCATCTATATTCCTAAGACGAACACCTACCCATGTATACAATGTGTGTTATAGTGCAAGAAAGCACATAAAGTCATCTCAAAAGCCACTGACTTAGAATATGCCAGCGTTGAAAGGTCTACAAAGTCATCTTTGAGATACAGTTATATGAAAAAACAAGAACTTCTGCCTACTTTTTCATATCTGAGATATTTACTGCCATATTATCTATACTTTATTTACAAGAAATTTACCTTTTAGAAGGCCCTCCATCCACCTGACTTCCGGAGGGGAGTTTACAAACAGCTGATGATGAGCACGACAGGTTTAGAGTTTGATCCAAACACAATGGCCTAGAGACTGACGAACCTACAAGCGGCAGTTGCTCCTCTTCTAATAGCTGTGGCAGCTCATTAGTATGCGTGTGATCTGTATGTTTTGTTCCCACAATGCACACCTGTGTCGAATCTCTGCCATTTTTGACGGGATGCTGTGCATCACTTGAAGTAAATCTGGCCTTTTTTACATTGCCCTTGTCATCACCAACTCCAATTTCATCACATATCTCATCAACTTGCTGGCTTCTCTCATCTTTTCCAAAACATCCATGCCTTTGTCCCACATTTGCAACATGTCCACTTACACCAACTACAATTTCCTCACATTTCTCATCAACTTGCCGGCTTCTCTCATCTTTTCCGAAACATCCATGCCTTTGTCCCACATTTGCAACATCTCCAGGTACATCAGTTGACTTGTTTCCTTGAACAATACTGAGTTTATTTCTTACTCCAACCAGGTTTTGCACCTGCCTTCTAACATCACCTACTGTGGGTGTATATGTTGCGGAAGTGCAACTGCTACTTTTGACGGCCCTTTCAGCTACAAAAGTACCAAGGGATTCACTATTGACAACACTGAGGCACAAACCATCAGCATCATTTTTATCATCATTATCACTTGGTGTGTCAACTCTCACATCACTTACATCCTCCACAAGTACCTCATCATCCTTGGTTACCAACTGGGGGAGACATCGCCTCTGGGATGTAACCAAGACAGCTGTGTTGTCATTTTGTGTTCTTGCCTCCTCTTCTTCTTCACGGTAGGGAAGATCTTGAGAAGGATGCGGTTCTTCTTTGATGTGTTGTTGTCCTGTGGCGATGCTATCATGCTGAGATGTCTGGGTGCTGATTGCAAGATTTCTGTAGTGTTGTTGTGAAGTGCCAGCTAGAGCACAAAAAAGAGGGCAAATGTGTATAATTGGTTGTTTTCACAGTCAAGGTACCATACCTAAAATGTAACATTGTGTCAGAATTGTCAAGCTGATTAAACAGCATTTGTAAACTACTTTCTTGATTTCATTTTTGTTCAATGTTGTTCTCTATTGGTGAAGTGATAAATTAAGAACTATTAATTTTCTACCTTAAAGCTGTAACGAGAGATTTCTAATATTGGGTGTCCCTAAAAAATCGAAACTACTGATATCTGCCCTGATGTAAAGCTTTCCATCAAAAATATCCCCATCTGAGAGGATTATTTATTAAGCTGAGAAATATTTCTTTGGTACAAAAATTGTGATATCTTTAATTTCGTATAGGAGCAAATACGAAATTCAGCCTATGTTTTATATTGAAATATAAGCAAATCAAAATCACCTGCACCTTTTTTCTCTCTTTTAAGACATTTAGCCAAATCCAAGGTAAGAAAGAAAATCTATTGGAGTTGTCTTCATATGAAATTACTCTAATGATGAAAAAATATTCGGGCGCCCCCTCAACAAATCTCTCGTTTTGCACCTTTACTGTTCTGAAAGGTACCTAAAATGCTAAAATGTAACATTGTGTCAAAATTGTCAAGCTGATTAAACAGCATGTTCTTGATTACATTTTTGTTTAATGTTGATCTCTATTGGTAAAGAGATAAATTAAGAACTAAGTTAATCTTCTTTTTCTACGGTGGGTCCATAGAGGAAATGTTAACGGTTGTAACATTTGACACACTGCTACGATCATTATGAATTGCGGCTATATCGAAAAAAAAGTATATGCTGTGTACATTGCTAAAATTGCACCTGCGTTACAACACTGTGTCATGTACTACCAAGATGAAATGGGAGCAATAGCTGGTGTGTAATTAGAAAAATATTCACATCTGAAGTTCAAAGAAAGATTGACACACAATGTTACAGCTGTTATGTCAAATTGAACTGAGCTGTAATTTCTCATGCAACGCTCAGTGATATTTTCAATTTTGGGGGGCCAATGTAATGGTCTTTTGGTTTTACCAACAAAACTTTAAAAAATCAGTTAATATTATTCATACCACTATTTTTAGAATCAATACCTGAATGTTACATTTTTTTTTGTCCAAGAAAGTGAACATTTAGAGCACAATTTTTTTATAAAATATCAAGGTAGTCCACTAACACCACAAATTCTTATATTAAACTAATTCAAATATAACCACAACGGCTCCATTTGACCACTACCCCTCTCTCTGAAGAATACTGAAGTTGGATGACATAACACTGGCATTGCTTTGAAGATTACAAATAATGTCTTCAACAGTTTTATACCTCCCCTTACAAAACCAGAACATAACTCCAAAGGTTCATAGGACACAACATGAAAATGGCCCCCGTTCTGAGATAGTATCTGTCTATATCGTTGTTAATGTCATAGGTAAACCACCTTTGAACAGTATCTCTGATTTGCTCATTACACGATATTACCTTACAAGTAACCAATCAAAATAGTGCTTAGATGCAAATAAATGGCAGGCAGTGCTCAAAATTAATTAACGGGGTATTTCAGATCCCACAGCCTATCCCCAGCCCCCCCCCTCACCCCCCCCCCCCCCCGACTTACCAAAAAAAAGATGAGATTTTTATATTTTCTGTACTGTTGGACTAAGTATAGTGTGTGTTCCAAATCTTACGTGCAAAATCGATCTACTCTGGAAGAAATTTGTTATCCCATAATACACTCATTTACAAATCGCATTGAAATGGACTGGTTGTAAGGCTGGTGCTTCGAAACCCAGGGGCATTCGGTGACAAGAGGACTCACAAAAATAGGGGTCTTTGAGTGAGACACAGCCAAAATGCCCCAAAATAAGGGGTTTCGGGTGACAAATTTGCAACATTTTCCAAAAAATGGGGTCTTTATAGAAAATTTGCAAAAATTTCACACAAAATAGGGGTCTTTGAGTGAAAACTTTCAAAATGTCCCCCCAAAATAGGGGTCTTTGGGTGACAGTTTGGTAAAATTTAAAAAAATGTGGAGTCTTTGGGTGACATTTTCAAAATATATATGGGTGACAGCGATGCTGAAAATAGGGGTCTTAACAGCCTTTACATGCGCGTCACCTCCAAGATGGGAGTGCTCCCCC
This sequence comes from Ophioderma brevispina, assembly GCA_023653785.1. Taxonomy (NCBI): domain Eukaryota; kingdom Metazoa; phylum Echinodermata; class Ophiuroidea; order Amphilepidida; family Ophiodermatidae; genus Ophioderma; species Ophioderma brevispina. The sequence continues at coordinate 137,462 of JAMKCH010071243.1, forward strand.
ACCGGTTTTTTATTTGGTATTTTCTGTCCACAAATGGACAGAAATATAACACAGTGGCCAATGGGTCACTGTGATACAAACATTTCCTCATAAAAAAAAAAAAAAAAAAAAAAAAAAAAAAAAAAAAAAAAAAAAAAAAAAAAAAAAAAAAAGGTGCTAGGATCACAAAATGCACCTTTAGTTAATCATTTGGTTCAATCCCTAATTGGCTATGTTATGTTGGCTATCGCCCCTTTAACTACATTGATGTGATTGCTCGAGACATCCAGCAGGATCCATCTGACATCCCCAACTTAATGACAAACAGGGACATTTAGCGCTACATGGTGAACAGCATCTCGGCTGCAGCCATTAGATAGATGTTATTAATAATGATTTGACATTTACAACATACTTCGAGCCTGTAGCTTTTCAAGTTGAGCTTGTAGTTTTAGATGATGGGCCTTTCTGAGTGCTTCCAGAACTTTCTTTGCATCCGAGGACAAAATGCATACCTCACTTGGATGAGGTGGCTGTTTGACTGGGGTCCACACTAGAGACATCTGAAAAAGGAATTACGTTTTAAAAATCTGATGAGTTTTGTTTATGATCTTATTCAGTGCGGGTGTAAGCAGTTTCAAAGTAGAGTGCAGAGCCAGTTGAAGAGACATTTCTGGAAAGGAGCAACATAGTTTCTTGTTTTCTTTTTACTTGTTTGTCCAATAAGCCTTCAAACAGTGGCATAACCATGCAGCAGGGGGCAGGAGGGCGAGCACCCCCTGCTCAGAACCCTTGACCCCCCACCACCCCCCAAATGAACTGATCATTTGTATATTAGTGTCTATGGAGAAGTGGGACACAAAATTCAACCCTCAGAAAATACCGCGGCACCCCATTTCCCCCCATATGCCAAAGGTATGGTTATGCCTCTGCCTTCAAAATATACTACAACCCATCAAGGTGCAAATGAGGTAGAGAAATGTGCTAATATTGCTTTTAAAGGTCTTCCAGAAAATGAGATAATAAACCTACTACAAATCTTTACGGGACATCCATTCCAATAAACAGGGCCCACATAAAAAAAAAAGATATACACTACCACGTTGACACTCATTAGTGAAACTATTGATTTCAGTCCAGTGTCATGAATAGATTCACACCAGTCACGTAATTGTCATTACTCTCTAAAAAAAATCAAAGTTTTATAATGATGTTATCAACCACCCCAAATATTGAACTTGAATGCTTGCAACGGCCCCTTCTCTTTGTAGACGGTGACATCCAAAACACAATCAGTCTATTTGCATTCCTGGGGACCTTTTTAAGATCAGTTGGGGAAGGAAGAACATGAGCTCAGCAGCAGTGTATGGCAACATACCAATGTAGAAATTTCTTCAAATAATGTTCAACCTCCGTGTACACACTTCAGGGGCTGGTTTGTACCCAAGGGGAGTGTTTCAGGGATTTGTTGGGATCCTGCTTGTTCCAGAGTTGGTCTGAAGTGACCGGCCCTAACTAACAAGAACCGATTTTCTGTTGAAATTGGTGTGAACGTCCTAGCTAGGGACTTGTTTTCAATACGTGAATAAAAATGATAGCTTTAACAAACAAACAACATAACTCACCGAAAATAAAAAACTAATTTACATATTAAAGTTGACAGTGTTTTCGTTTTGAATGGTATCCTTGAAGGATAAGAAGAGCTATCCAGTCAGGCATTGCAATGGATTGTAAATAAAACAATTTTGGGGAAGAAGGAAACTTTAAGGGGTTCATTCCATGCCATTTCAAACAGGCCGTGTTGCCAGTGTCACGAGTTGCTCAAACTTGGTGGAATTAGGTTCACCATGGTAGTTAGAAGTGGTCAAAATTAAAAATTCAAATTCACCTTGCAGCCACCAGTACAGAAGTTCAAAGTTTGTTGGTCTTTGTAGGAAAACCATGCCATTAAAGGTGCTTGTTACAGATTTGATGTGTATTGTGTTCTTTCTACTGCTATGCAGAACACGGCACTGCACATACGTGAGGAAACAACTGGCGGTTTTGCTTGAAGACGCAATAATGGCATGTGCAAAGCCCTATTCCTTTCACTTATTATCTCTGTTCTAATATTGGTGGTTAACACCAATATTACTTTGGTGGTTTGCGCGTTGATATCTTGGGAATGAAATGGATTGGACCTGGGCTCAAATTTCAGGTGCAAGACATATGAGAATAACATAAGGCCGTTCCTCTGATATCAACATCGATACTACTATGTGGGTCCCAGATTAAGACGACCAGGAACACGCACCCTGTAAAGGGAAACAAGAAATGTGAAGTGCCATTATTGAGGCATAATAGTTTTAATAAATACATTGGTATCTTTAGACTTAATTGGTTTGCCTCGTGTGACATTTGCCTTTGATAAGGGTTTAGGCGAAGAAATAAATACGACTACCAATTATTCCGGTATTTTAATATTCCCTATGGGGGGTCCATAATGGCCTCAAGTGGTTGCAACATTTTTGCCAATTTTCAAAGCCATGTCTGTAAAAATTCCCATCCAATTTATTCAGATATGCGTGTAAATGCAGTGTTTGACCACATTATTACTATTAGCAATGTAAAAAAATCAAATTCTAAACCCCAACCACACTTACATCGCTATGGGTATCACAGACCCCCCACCCCCAATATGGGTCCAGCCAAGAAACTGCACTAAAAATGGCCCCCATTTCAAGGGGCAACCAACGCTACCTAGACCAGGATCCCCCAAAAGCATGACATCGTGTTTATCCAAAACTCGAGTACAAAAGGTTTTGAGTGGATATTGTTGACAGTCTGACAAGGACCCCTGAAATGTGATCTAAAAGGTGAACCGACGCTATTTTCAGGACACCCAACTATTGTGTCATAATAGTAATTTCATATATAGATTAGACACTCACTAGATTTATTGTTAGTGCTACAGAATTAGATTAAAAGAGAGGAAACTGGGTGTGATTTTGATTTGATTATAATTCAATGTAAATCCTAGGCTGAATTTCGTATTGCTCCTATACGAATTAGAAATTTCACAATTTTTGTACCAAAGAACACATTCTCATCTAATTCTTCAGTGGGGAAATTTGTGATAGAAAGCTTACATCAGGGCAAAATCCGAACTTCGATTAGCGACACAAGGACATCTGATATGTGTATATCTGTTGCACCTGTAAGTGTTGCAAATGGTTTGCTTATTAAGTTTCATTTGGCCCGATCCCGCGAATATAGCCAGTCATCCATATGTAGCTTGAAGATCTTTTACCGGAAGTGGTGGAAATTTCCCCCCCCCCCCTTTTTTTCCTTCGGTACAGAATTTTGTAGGATAAGCTACTATTTTTCTCAATTCTACCCGTGTGGAATCGTAGGGCTAAATGATGTTTGGTTTGAGAGTTATGAGCGAAAAGTTTGTACTCCTTTTGGTCGACCAAATATTAGCATTACACAGTATTCTACGGCCCTCACAAAATCACGTTTACCTGTCGCATCAAAACGGATTGATATACGGCGCAAAACTTTACAGGGATGGGTTTTGGGGTGAAATCAATTCTATCAAGATGAAAAACCTTATATACTTAAATCGGGACCATCCCCCTTTAAGGGAGGGGGCCGACAAAGTTTGTACAGGGGGTCAAATTTAAATTGATCATCGTTTTGAATAAAGGATACCACGATTATTTGTCGAACCATAAGGATTAGGGTTTTTTATATCTAACACGTCGTATAGTTAAGAGCTATAGGCTAAAAACAGCAAAAAATCAATAAAAAGGGTCGTCAATTTCAGTTGTACAGGGTAACATTTAAAGTTGCTCTGATTTGATAAAAATGGTTTGCAAATTATGGGTGGAGCTCATAGGATTAAAATAAGGAATAGTAGAGTGTCTCGATGATTGGGCTTAGAGGTACGTGTTCCGATCGTCTTTGGGACCCCTGATTTACCCGGAAGTAGTATCGATTTTGATTTCAGAAGAAGAGGCCGTTTGGTCATTGTCGTCCTGACATTTGCGCCCTCAAATCCATTCATTCCCAAGTAGATATAAACAAAAAAACTGCCGTTTAGTGGTAACCATCAATATTAGAACAGTATTGAATAGGGCCATTCTTTGCAACATGCATTATGTGTCTACCATCAAAAACCGCAAGCTTTGGGTCCCATGGTACTTGATGGGGTTTAGTATGTGCAAGTGCAGGCTCTCATATAAAGTAGAGAAACACTACATATAAAATCGGAACAAGCACCTTAACAAAAGTAGGGGGAAACAAGGTCAAGGCCTCATGAAATTTAATGCCAATGGAGACTGAAAATTCTGTGCCCCCACATCGGTAACTAAGCATTTGAGACAGCCAAAGCTGCGGTACTACAAACGGCGATAGTTAGAACGTTTTATTGCAGCATAAAAATTAACAGGCACTATCAGTGATTGATAGATCAGAAAATCAAAAAAAAATCATCAAAAAAGATTTTGCATTGTCTGTAACTAAGTACAGGATCCTAATACCTGCAAATGATTAAGACCAGAAACAAATTAATAAGTACAAAATCGGGTATTTTCGTCTTGACTGTTCGAACGGACCCACTTACTACAACACGTAATGAATGGAGAGAATATCTTTGAATACCGCCATTTTCTTCCTTTTCTGTCCAATTCATAGTTTGAAAACATAACTTAGAAGATTCTACGGTATATCCTTCACTTAGTAAGCTATTCCTGCCAATTCAAATATTTTTATCATCGGATAATAAATCACTGATGTGTCTTTAAAAAACGTAGTTGTATAAGCCATTTATCGATTGTATTGAACTTAGAGGTTCAAGTTAGCTTACTGAGAGGTAGGCCTAATCTGAAAAAGGTTCAGTCTGAAAGTATTTAACAAAAACTTGAGTTGTTAAAATGTAAATGGGACAGTTTTGAAGGAACTTTACAATAGGCCAATAAAAATAAATATAGCATCCGCCCCACCCCCAAAAAAATATTGAAAAGCTCATTCATGATCAATTTCAGCCATTCCAAACAGCCTACATAGTACATGTCACAGGCCAACATGAATTTTACAAAGGGCATTAAGGCCTAACATTCAAAACTAAAAATTGGCAATCCAAAGTCCACCATGAGTCCCTACAACTGCAAGTGGATAATTCATGAAAAGGCATGCAAACATTACATATGATGATCCGCCCTAAATTGCTCGGCCACACAAAACCCGTCCAGGGGCCCATGTCCCATGCAAGACTAAGCTATGAATGCATGAATTGATCTATATTGGACCTTATATTTGTCATCCTCTACGTAATGAAGGTTATTATTTAGAACTAGCACTAAGATAAATGGAATAAATGCACCGACGCAATTTTCATGAACGGTAGGGCCGCAGAAAAAAGCTGGTTTTGCTCAGAGTTATCAAACTCTTTGATCAAACAAACACAAAGATATGTTTCGCACTTGCTAAACCTGTGAACAACAACAATATTTTGAAATAACTTAATTTTTTTGGCAATCTTGAAGTTTTTGATGAGGAGACCCAGGTATTGTCTATTTCCAAAAAAGCGATTTGGCGGGTAGCGAGTGGAAGACTAACTCAAATGTGCCTAATGTAATTCGATGCAACTCGTTTTGAACGTAAAAATTTCAGGGATGAAGGAGTTCATTTTTTTCCCAGAATCACTTCGACGAGAATCACAGAATCAATCTTCGTAGCATCCAGATATGATAATATTTCTCGAGTGTTGGCATTTCAAGTAAATTTGATTCTCATCAAACTCAGATGAATTGCATCCCTGGTTTCATCATCAAGACTTAGCTGTTACGTGTTAAACCACAATGAAGATCTAAAATAGTAAATATGGGAATTTTCTTTCTTTTCTGAAAAAGTAGGCATAACCTGTCTAATATAGTGGCCGTCACAATTCCTTTTTCTGTTCTGAAATGGCATAGAGTTGCTGATGAATCAAGATTATGTAATTTCCTATAGGCTTTGTGGGTTGTCATGGTTTCTGTCTGGCGGGAATTCGAGCATAGTTTTTTGATGGCAGGAGAAAAGGAATTCTGACATGTGCGTAGTGTTACTTACTGCCCTGTACCACAGCAAACCGTAGAGTTTTTTTGGACGAGAGTATCATGGTATAGTAACACGCATTTATGTATTTCCCTTTGCGCATTGACATAGTGCTGTTTGGCGGGAATGTTTATGTGGGTGTAGTTTTGACGCAGAGTCAGATAAAAAGAATTGTCAGAGTCAGAGAGCATGACACCGTACATCATTGTACTATAAATAATTGCTGGAAAAGTTTTTTGAACAGTTATATGCGCGTACCATGCCATACCAAAATAGGGGTCTTTGGGTGACAGTGGTAACATTTCCGAAAAATAAGGGGTCTTTGGGTGAATTTTTCAAAAATTATGGGGTCTTTGGGTGACAACAATGCTGAAAAAGGGTGTCTTAACAGCCTCACCTTTGCGTCACTTCCAAGATGGGAGTGCCCCCCCACCCCAGAAACTTCCTTCCAAAATGAAATAGCCAGGAACATGCGCCATGTATGTGTCTACGCTCATTGTTCCGTCGGTTCAGAAAAACTCCAGTAAGAGGTTATTGTGGTGGTCGTGAGGTGGCCCTATTTCATCATGAATGGTCATAAATTTGGTGTTTCCAGCTCCGCCAGTAAATTACAATCAGGGATCCCAATTCTAAATTTTACAAAATCGCTTCTTTTAATTTTATAACAAATTCGCATTTTTTTAGCATTATGACTCGCAGGTATAGTTTAATCAGTTAATACAATAGACAATTATTACCAACACAATTGTGCAAAAATCTCAAATTTGGAAAATTAGGGGCACTCTTCAAAATTGTGCTGTTATTCAATGCTGAGTTAGGCTTAGGCTAAGCAGAACTAGTCCCAGCCTCCCAGGCATATACCCCCAGTAACTGTGACTTCTGGCAGCATTTATCTTTCCACTTTTGCCAGTTTTGGAATATCATTTCAATGTACAGATCATGATGTATGTGTCATTGTCATTGAAAATTAAATTGAATGATATAAACGACAATTCATGTATACCTCGTAGGTATCAGCGTACGCAATTGGTCAATACGCGTCACGTGACCATGTGTAAATAACCGTTTATGCATGGCTGCCGTGACAAACGCCAAATGTGGTCAAACATCATGCAATTTCAGACTGAATTTTTATATTATGTAATGAATTAATTTGTAAGTAATAGTTGTAAAAAAGTTGTATGGTATAACATGGAACGGGGTTCATTCATGGTATTTTGGTATGAACGTTGTTTATGCCTCGGGCAAGCCTCGGGGTTTACTAACAATAGTTCATACCCCAAAATACTATGAATGAACCACTAATTAATACTAATTACACATACAAAAGTTTTAGACTATCTACTATCTAGTCATGATATCAATCAGGCTATTCCCAGGCCCTTGCAGCAAGGCAGTATTATCTGTTCACAGTTGGAAACATTTTCTTTTTTCAACGATTAACAACCAAAATACAAAACTACATGCGGTCATGATCATCCGGACTATCACTGCACTAGCATGAGTTAGCATGACTAGTATCAGTCACTCCACTCAAAATCGTATCAACACAAATGTTTCAAATATCTCATGGTATGGATGGAATAAAATCATCGACAAGCAGTGGCGTAAAGGGCCTACCCGTCTGAAGGGGGCAAATTTCCCAGTTTTGAGGAAGATTTTCCCTTTCAGGGGGTCAAAGGCAACTTTTCCCGGGCCCGAGGGCCTAAAAAACGGTGATTTAGCATGATTTTGCAAATTTTTTCCAGGGCAGGTCGTCAGGGGGGCAACCGGCCCCCCTTGCCCCCTGCCCCCCCGCATGTTACGCCACTGCGAAAGTCATAAGTCATCAAACAAAACCTCTGAAACATAGTTATATAACATTATCCATCATGAAATATATTCATGGTTTCTGATTGGTTTTTTTAAAGTGCGTCACATGACCAAAATAGTTTAACTTTGCGAGAAAGAGAGCGAAAAGAGAGATACAGGGAAATAGACGACTATTTTCCTAGGAAAATAGGCCGCCTCTTTCCCTCCAGCTAGATACCCGTTGTTATCAGTCCTTTATCGGTTCTGTCGTGGTCATACGATAGCTACGACTGTTGACTGTTATGCATTGAGGAGTGCACAGACTCTTACTTGTATCAACGTAGGTAGTTTCATCATTAGTTATTGCTCGAAAGGAACTTTGACGCATTGTGGAGGCGATGTCGTCGACACCGTAGCAACAACAACATAGCTGCACCCAGTTGCAATAACACCGGTGGAAACCGCACGGATAGTGAGAATAGTGAGAATTAAAAAAAAATAATTAAGGTATGTTGCTTCTTCTGTCTTGTTTACAGGCCGATCTTGATAAATTGTACACCTGGCAGGGACATTTGGCAAAGAAATTCAAACTCAAAATGTAGGCCTTAAAATCAATAAGCCATGTCTGCCAACTACACATTCATTATAAATTGGGAAACACCGTTTTACAAGAAACTGCATCACATTAGACTTAGGGGTACACCTTAAACCAATAGTCTTAATGGATGACACATTAAATCACTGTGCTCAAAGCAAAAGAGTACTTAAATTGTATGCAGGATACACCCATGTACAACTGAGCTAGGCAACGCTTATCAAAAACCTTGGCACGCCTCACTAGAATACTTCAGCCGTGGGATCCACATACCAAGGAACTTCAAACAGAAAATTGGAAATGGTCAGCATCGGGCGGACAGATTTGTTGTAGAAACTACGGAGGAAGAAGCAGCGTGACTAGAAATGCTGGCCTGAACTGAAATGGGATTAAGTTGAACTCCGTAGACCCAAGCTGGCAAGACGGACCCTTCTCTATCAAAAAAACTATAGACCAGGTTGCCATTCCTTCGATGAAGTTCTCCACCAGCCAGCCGTCCCTACTCGTCACACCAATAAACAAATCATACCTGAGGCCAAGTGCAAAGAGGAGGGTAAAAACCTCCTTTTTTCCAAAAGACAATTACGAATGGAACAGACTACCAGACTCGCTTTAGTAAACACCCTACCACCAAGTCTTCAAAAATTATATCCCAGGAACATGCGCCATGTATGTGTCTACTCTCATTGTTCCGTCGGTTAGAACACTCCAGCAAGAGTTTGATTGTGGTGTCGTGGTCGTGAGGTGGCACTATTTTCATCATGAATGGTCATAAATTTGGTGTTTCCAGCTTCGCCAGTTAAATTAACAATCAGGGATCCCATTCTAAATTTTACAAAATCGCTTCTTTTAATTTTTTTTATAACAAAATTCGCATTTTTTTTTGCATTATGACTCGCAGGTATAGTTTTTAATCAGTTATACAATGACACTTATTCCAACACAACTGTGCAAAAATCTCAAATTTGGAAATTAGGGGCACTCCAAATGTGCTGTTATTCAATGCTGAGTTAGGCTTAGGCTAAGCAGAACTAGTCCCAGCCTCCCAGGCCATATACCCCCAGTAACTGTGACTTCTGGCAGCATTTATCTTTCCACTTTTGCCAGTTTTTGGAATATCATTCAATGGTACAGATCATGATGTATTGTCATTGTCATTGAAAATTAACTTGAATGATATAAACTACAATCATGGATACCTCGTAGGTATCAGCGTACGCAATTGGTCAATACTCGTCACGGACATGTGTAAACGTTTATGCATGTCGCCGTGACAACGGCCAAAATTGTCAAATATCATGCAATTTCAGACTGACTGGTTATATGTAATGATTTAATTTTGTAGTAATAGTTGTAAAAAAGTATGGTAATCCATTACGGGTTCATTCATGGTATTTGTGGTATGAACTTTGTTTATGCCCTCGGGCAAGCCCTCGGGTTTACTACCATCGTTCATACCCAAATACTATGAATGAACCCCTAATTTAATACGAATTACATATCAAAGTTTTAGACTATCTACTATCTAGTCATGATTTCACTCAGGACTAGTCCCCAGGCCCTGCATCAGTCAGTTTTATCTTTTCACATTTGGACATTTTCCTTTTCAAACATAACAACACATACAAAACTACATGCAGTCATGATCATCAGGACTATCACTGCACGAGCATGAGTTAGCATGACTCGTATCCAGCACTCACACTCAAAATCATATCAACACAAATGTCTCACCAGAGCATTCATGTGCAGAAGCCTATCAGTGATGGTTTCAAAGAGGACAATGTTTTTGTGACAACCTTACTTTACATACAATGGAAAATACTATGATAAACAATAACTTGAATTAAAAAATTTTGGTAATTAAGAACTCGGTGGTTCTCAACCCACGTCCTTTGCCCCTCTTTGTGATCACAAAATTGGACATTGTTGATGGGGTTAAAAGGTCCATATAAGTTCAATGGGTGTCATTCTCTGAATAAAACATGAGGGCACGTGTGGGTCAGTGGATTGAGCGCTCGTACCGCATCAGAGGTCGGGGTTCGAGTCCCACTGCGGCCAACGTGTTTTGTCCTTGAGTAAAGGCCTTTACCTCAATTACTCCTCTAGTCTCTACCCAGGTGTATAAATGGTTACCGGCATATTCAAGCTGGGAAGGTAACAGCCTCGCTGTAGATGAGGTGTGGCGACCCCCCTACAACAACATCATATGGATGAGTCTTGCCCAATCGCTTCGAAAGAGAGATGGGCACTCCGTTCCTGTGTACACTGTCCGTCCCCTTTCCCTTTTTTTTGCTCTGAACATGAACCCCCTTAGTCAGTGGCTTTTACTGACCAAGCTAGGCTGCAATCGGCTTAATTGTTTAGGCAGAAGAGAAACAAATTATATCTTTTACAAAACTGTCAAAATGCCCCTTTATTTGCACACCATGAGCTTTGACGTCATCTCACTATAGTTGCTATATGCCTCATTCACCAAGGACACAGCCTCAGTGGGTTTGTACTTGTAACTAATTTGAAATGAACTGACCTTGTTGTGGTCTGGTATCATATATCATCCCCAAAAACTAATACCTTGGTGAATGAAAGCTACTGAACTGTGTGCCAAGGAATTGAGATTTACCTAGCTCATGTGTCGTTAACACCCTATATATGGGGTGCAACCGCTGACTCGTGACCCATAGATATGGGTCACAGTCAGCGGTTGTGATTCTTCTAGGCTGAATGTGGTTTCAATGCCCATGTGACCTTTTTGAATCCATCTTTTAAACCTGATATGGCTTTGGGCCAGTGGTGCTTCTGACCAAGATTGTGATTAATAGCAATTTATCTGTGAACAAAACAAATTAATAGATTTTCAAATAGATGCCCTTAAAGCATTGTATAAGTCTTGTGCATTCCTTGTTGTGGGTGGGTGTGTTGGGGGGGGGGGTCCACATGGACCCCCCTGAAACCACTTGGGCAGTGGAATTTTTAAACAAAACTTGGCTACTGATTGTAATCAACACAACCCCTACAGAAAAAATGAAAATCAGTTGTACGGATTCAAATAGCGGTCCAAAAACCGATTTTTGCAAGCGCACCCAAATCTCCCCACCAAAAAAAAAGGAACACCACGTTCCTGAAGGACTTTTTCCCATAAATTTTGGTTCAGAATAGGAAAGCATCAATCATTTACATTGCTGATTTTTTTTAAAGCTACTCGAGTAAGAATTTAAGGGCCAAAACAAATTTTGAATGTGCCGCCAAATAATTAGCATAATAACGCCATGGCCGATTTGATTTTGTGCCACCAAAATATGTGCAACTGATATTTAGCAATTGCATACAAATTTGGGCAAAAATGATTGACCTTAAAAAATGGCACACAAAAACAAATGTTGGGTGCCCTGGATGCCCCCATACACTTAAGTGTTATTGGCAAATCTGTGAAAACCCGATATGAACCGTTGGACCAAGGGTTTCTCTGACCTAATTTGGTTGAACTTGCTCAAGAGCTTGGGCCAGGAGAGAAACATTAAATACACCATTTTAATCACATGAACCGGACAGACATAATACAAACTTTTCTGTTTTAACACTATAATATGTCTAAAAAACTTTAAAGCAATATTAGCCATTTTTTGAAGATCGCCCCCAATTTTCAAAATTTGATATATTTGGCACAGTTACTTGGTAATTGTCTAGGAAACTCATACCTGCGAACGAGAATGTAAGAAATGCGTATTGTATCACAAAATAAGCGATTTGTAAATTAGAATTGGGATCCCAGATTGGACTTAACGGCAGAGCTGAAATGCTCCGTTTATGTCCGTCCATGATGAAATAGTGCCACCTCTTGAAAATAACCTCTAACTTCAATTGCTTGCCTGAACTATTAAAACAACTATGGGTGAGCGTAACACGTACATGTCGCTATTTCCCGGCTAATTTCACATTGGAAGGGCCATTTCCAGCATCGCTGTATTAGTATCATAATCCTCAGATAAATAATATTCTAGTATACAAAATGCCTTCGTTTGTGACACATAGACATTTTCGAGCTTAACCATTCACAGCTATGTTTACTAGCCAGTTACCAATGCAATCGTGTAAAAGCTCCATTTTTGAAAAAATGGGGCGCTCTTCAAAAAATGTGCAATATTGCTTTAACCTAAGTATTTCACTCCTTGCTATAATTATATAGGTTTATTCTTTTAACAAATACATCTGTCCCCCTCGGACCGCTTTGTGTCGCCTGCCGTCGCGTTAGTGAATGATAGACTAACATGACCTTTGACCTTATTATATGACCTTTTACCTCATCAACAAATGATGGATCCCATGTTGTACCTATATTCAGTTTGGTTCCAATTGAACTTCACTTTTCATATGAGAGGTCAATTTTACATTTTCAGCCTATTTTAGCTAACTTTACCTCACATGACCGTTGACCTTGGCATGTGACCTTTGACCTCATCAACAATGGAGGGATCCCTGTTGCACCTAGCATTCAAGTTTGGTCTCAATTGAACTCAACTTTTCATATGAGGTCAATTTTACATTTTCAGCCTATTTTACAACTGCCTCACATTACCTTTGACCTTGGCATGTTACTTTGACCTCATCAACAGTGGGGATGCCTCATGTTTGCACCTGTCCAAGTTTGGTTTAAATCCATCAAGTATGTGGATATTACATCAAATGTTAACTCATTTTCACAACAGACAGGATCACTTTTTCAAGTTCACTAATTAGTTAATTAGCAAATTAGCTAATATGTATGCATGTATGCATGCAATGCATGCACACCGACGCATGCATGCGCAAACCGCCTGCACGCATGCACCCACAGACAGACGGCAGACAGACAGACGGACATACAACACATCAATGCCACCCACAGACAAATGGGGATCTGGGGCTGGCGCGGAGCAAACAGTTGTGCAATTTTAAGGCGGATGCCGGGTGAAACAGAAGGGAAGGCTGGCAGATTCTCGCCACACGGGGTCCCAGAGAGACGGTCCAAGGCAATTGCCCATCACGGTAAGGAGAACCATAGAGCTTTCTGTGCAGACCATGGTGGGCACACAAAGGAGTTCTAACAACGACTGGAAGCCTCCAAGGCGATACTCTTGCTCCCTATCTATTTGTAGTCGTGGTTGATTACATCATAGACAGTCTTGACATCATGAACGACAAGGGACCACCATCAAACCCAAGCGTTCAGACGGCACCAAAGTCAGATTCTCACAGAACTTGACTACGCAGCTGATTCGCTTAACAGCTGACCTGATATGTGGTGCACAACAAGATCTACCTAACATTCACTTGAGAATGCTGAAGACAAAGTTCGCCCTAATCTAAATGCCAAGAAGGGACTGAATATATGACGGTCAATGAGGAAGATGATCATCAACCTATTTGCACAACAGATGGTAGCCAAATAAAAAGAGGTCAAGGACGTAAAGTATTAGGGTCCTATGTTGCCGACAGCCAAGAAAGACTTCCGGCACGCAAAGGACTAACAAGCTTGTGGAATGCCGGCAATAAATACAACACTTATGGCAATCTGGTACTCCAAGCAACCAAGCTGATGAAATTCTTTAGGCTGTGTAGAGAGTATACTTTGTTATATGGATCTGAGACGTTGACCATGAAGAAAGAGCTACAGGATCAGACCTCGCTGGCACCAACACCAAGCTTCTTCTGCGAGTAAAAACATATCATGGCGTGAGCACAAGACCAAAGCACAGATATATGGAGATATCCTCCCAATTAGCTTGTTGCCAAACGCCGTGCCCGATTGCCGGTCACTCTGTATCGTCGATTGACCAAGTCGTCTCAGCCGTCACATGTTGGAAGTTAACATGCCAAAACAGGGGTCGTCGACCTTTAACTACATTGTGTGATTGCTCGAGACAACAGCAGGATCCATCTGACATCCCCAACCTAATGAAAACCTGGGACATTGGCCGTACATGGTGAAAAGCATCCGGCTGCGGCCGTTAGATAAGCTAATTTCGTCTTTTTTGCCATTTGGTACACACACAACACAATCAATACTTACACATACCACACACACACCTCACATACATACACCCACACACAACTTACAAATTGGTTCTTGGTATTGCTTGATTTTAAACAGATTTGTTCAATTGTTCATTCTTATTTTTGACATTTGTTACAACAACACACCTTGTAGGCACACACATACACACATGATGACAGACAAAGAGACAGGCACAGACAGACATTAGATTATGGGACACACATACACGGACAGACCCATACACACACACGAAGAAATTTCAGACATTATTTTTAATGAGACGAAATAATTTGGATTTTACAAGGGTAGAGGTATGATATATGAGCAGCACTTAGTGTCAAAATTTATGATAGGGGTTGCATGCACTGGTTTATTATAGAAAATACACAAGTTTACATTCTGATGAAAGATAAACATTTTTTTAAATTACTCATGTACAGAAATGTACATTATATTAAGCTATAACATATCACTTAACACTTTAAGTGACAAGGGGTTTTTCACTCCCGTGTGCCCAAGGGGCGGGTTCCATGGGCCCCCCCCTAAGGAAACCACTTTCCGAGGGATTTTTTGTACAAAATTTATACCACATGTGTGAAGGTTAATAAGACACAACCCCAAATCAGCAATAAACAAAAAAAAAAATTGATTTTTTTTTTATTTGGGCTGCCAAATTAGGGGCAAACATTGTTTTCAAATACACGCGAAAAATGGGCAAAAAGACGGAACATTCAAATGAGCCTTCGTTACATCAAACTTTTTGAAAACTTATTTTATGTTGATATCTACTCTAGAAGACCCAAATACATCTAGTTAACAAAAAACTGAGTTTTAGGGATCGGTATTTTTAACGGGTGTTGCCAAATACAACAGTTTCCCATAGGATTTGTACAGTAACGGTTTAGCAACGTTATACAATGACAATTGTTTGTTGTCAGCACATAAAGGGTTAATATTTTTACTGTTACTATTATTTGGTTTACTTATATGTATGTGTGCAACAGATATCATCAAAAAAAAAATTTGCTTTGGTTCTTGATTTTTTTTTTATTATTCTCAGTTGACTTCCGTGAGTGCCCTGGGGGGGTTCCATGGGACCTCATAATTAACTCATTAACGGCTTGGCCGATTTGTATTTTTGTATGAAAAGAAGCGCATTTAAAAGTCAGGACAATTACAAAAAGTTTTGGCGCGAAAACCCACGCGTAAAGCCGGCCAGGCGGAGGAAAACAAATTGGAGGCCCTATGGAAACCACCCCCCCTTGGTCATGAAGTGGTTAAAACTACAGTAAGCATTTGTACTACTAGTTACTTACTTAGTCTAGTCTGCTACCAATTTTCTGATAGCCAGAGTACTGAATGTGTACACCCACAACAGACATGGGATGTGTCCTTGCCTAAAGTCTATGACCCTATTTTGTCTAAACATGTCTCTAGCACCAATGACAAAACACAACTAAGGTCAACATTTAGACCGCAAATGGCCTCAAGGCTTCTTTACATATTAACATAAAACAGCTAGGACAAGTGATGTGGACTTGCAAAAAAATGCCTACTAATAGTCACCTTGGAAATCAGCAAAAAAAAAATACAAAAAGTACCCAAAATCCAATTTGAAATCAAAATTTCAAAAATTGGTAACATAGAAAGCACTAGCAATTTCAATACTTGCAGAACTGTGATTTTCACAAGGAAAGTCAAACAAGATCCAAAAGACAAGTTTCGATTTTAGTGGCTGTCCTGACAGAAAATCTTCTACTTGTTGGAGAAAATAAAAGCCTATCTATGGATAGGGCTGATAATATCATCATGGATGGAATAAAATCATCGTGCCAAGCAGGTGGCGTAACGTGCCTACCCGCTGAGGGGGCAAATGTCCCAGTTTTGGGAACTTTTTTCCCTCTCAGGGGGGTCAAAGGCCAACTTTTCCCGTCAGAGGCCTAAAAAACGGCTGAATCTTAGCATGATTTTTGCAAATTTTTTCCCGGCAAAGTCGTCAGGGGGCAACCTGCCCCCCTGCCCCCCCCCCCCGCGGTTTTACGCCATGCGACAAGTCATTTCTCAAACAAACCTCTGAAACGTTATATAACATTATATCCCTCATACTATATTCATGTTCATGGCGGATTTAGAGGGGGGCGCACCCGGCGCGCGCCCCCTCTATTTTTTGGAGAGCACCTGGGCGCCGGGCGTCGCATAGAGCGCCAGGCGCACTTTTAATATATAAAATGACTTTTTACGCACAGGGCTCCCTTTAGATCTCAAGAAGACTGAAGGCGTCGGGCGCGTGTATAGCTAGCTTTGTGGCGCCCAGCAGACGCAGTACCCCCCGCCCCGGGTCTCCGTGAGCTGGAAAATTTGGCGCCCCCTCTATTGAGAAATCCTGATCCCCCCTGATGTTCATTGGATTTGTTCAAAAGTGCGTCACATGACCCCAAGTAATTTAACTATTTGCGATCGAGAAAGAGAGGAAGAGAGATCCCGGGAAATAGACGCTATTTTCCCTAGGGAAATAGGCGCCATTTTCCCTCCAGCCTCAATACCCGTGTTATCAGTTCCGTTATCGGTTCTTTCGCTGTGGTCAATACTACTATCTACGACGGCCGTATGCATGAATGTGCACAGACTCTTACTTGTATCAACGTATGTGTACGTTCGTATTAGTTCATTGCTCTAAAACTGAACTTGGACGCATTGTTGAGGCTGATTTCGTCGACACCCGTAACAACAACGTGGCTGTGCCCAGTGGCAATAACACCGGTGGGACCTGCCACGGATAGTGAGAATAAAAAACAATAATTAACGTATGTTTTTCTGTCATTGTCTAGGAGTTTGTTTAATAACACGGTGGGATCCGCGGTGATTTTTTTAATGCCATGAATGGACAACTCTGAATGATCTCAACGCTTGCATCACTGCATGACTGTGCACGGAACAGAAACATGGTAAAGGACACGAGTTATCCATGCTATGCAGTGTAATTCCGGGAGTAACCTTCTCACCACTCAGCGTCCATTATTTACCGAAGGTTTTGATATCGGAACTGGCTGCATTCCTCTGCCTACGGCAGTCAATGCTCAAGCTCTCCTAGCCTAGCCTAGCCCTAGGCTAGCCTCGCCCTAGCTAGCCTAGCCTACAGAGCCTCAGTAGAGGCAAGCCATTTTTGTTAAGTAGGCCTCAGGCTCAGTAACCAATCAATGAACAAATAAGATATTCATGAATGATGAAGGATTAAAACAATATTAAATGATCTTATTCGGGGATCTTTTGGAATCTTTGTCCCCTCGGTGAATCGGGAAAATACTACCCCACGCCCTCCAGTTCACCTCAGGGCCAATAGATTCCACAAGATCACACATGATCATATAAATCTTTGTATACCCGTTACCCACTTTCATTATAGTCCAGTTGGTGGTACATTTTGTGACCCCACTGTGCCTGACCCGACTCAGAATTAAGCGCCTTGTGGAAGTTGCATGTTTGACGGAATTCGAATAAAGTGCATGTAACCTGTACTTTATTCCGTAAAGTGGGTCACAAAATGTACCAACCCCTTTATATTTGTTAATGCCACTTCATCCCCGATTGATGCAGATAAAAGAAAAGCACATAAACCGTGGGGAAAACACCCCTGTTTTCCGTGGTTGTGCACAAAAACATGAAATACAAAAACCAATAGCAGACGACAAAGTCTTGTCAAGGAGGATTTAAATAATGAGATGCAGGGAACAACAATCAATGGGAATTGACCGTGGCTGTCTGCCTTCCCGTAATCAGATTTTCACTTTCATTCATCACCCTCCTTTTGGAGCTTCCGCGGTTGGGAATATTACAATACCTTCGCCAGCTAAGGGTACATAACAACGGCCCCATAACGCAGTGGGCATAGAGCAACCCGCTTGCTCTGCATAATGAACTATGCTTTTGGCTAATAGCTATGCTATAGCAGCAGCTAGCATTATGCAAATAAGTTTGACGCAATCGTCCAATGGCGGTGCCCCTGAGGTTTCACCATTGCTGAGTCACTTATGTCAGGGGCCTGGAGATTAACTCGTTGACGAACAGTGTCCCACCAGGGGGACCTTGTTGTTTCTAGAAGGGCGCTAGAGCGGCTGTGGTTTAATCATTTTATATGTTGTTGAGTCTATGGAAACGCGCCATTTGAATGCCGTGGTCAAGGCCGTGAACAGTGTGTTGTCATTTTGTAACGTGCTATCTCAAGTGGAGGACGGGATCATGGCTGTAAATCAAACATTTTTAAAAATATTCTGTTCCAGTGATACTCATTGACCTTAGCTCTGATTTGTTGGTGGTTTTCCACTACGTGCAAAACGTCGTGGCTTCCGATCACACCTCACTGGGACATCGTTATATTTCGTAACGTAAGTTCATGATGTTGACAGTCCGCTCAACCATTTTGTCAACTCACTGCCATTCATGATTCCTCATTGATTGTACATGTACACTAATTATTTCTCATAAGATTTTTAACCACAAATACTGCTAAACTACTTGTAGTTACACGATGTGTTCTCTTAGAATTTATTAAAATATGTCAGAGGCGAGTCAATTATTGCCGACTTATCACTTTCAGATGGCTTTGAGAGCAATCCTAATCATGAATTTTTGCTAGTCACAATCATCCCGGCCAATCATGCCGCCAGGCCGCATGCGCATGTCATGATAAACGGATAAATTTAAAGGGGGGTGCCCCGATTTAAGGTATGAGTTTTCATCTTGATAATGGCCTTCTCTCAAACCGCATCTTAAAGTTTCTCTCCGATTTTCAATCCGTTTTGATGCGAGAGCTAAAACGTGATTTTGTATAAAGCCCCATAGTCGATGATAGTGTACTCTTAAAATTAATATTGGTCGACCAAAATGGGTCACATTTTTTTTTTTAAATTATACTAAATATCATTTAGCCCTAGATTCACAGGGTAAATAGAAAAAATAGTAGATTTCCTGATACCGAAATGTTTGACGCACTTCGGTAAATCTGGAGCTTCTGGGGCCGATGCTATTAGCGATCGGCCCATGGACCTTTAAAAAGTACATTTCGTGTTTCAGCATCTCTGTTTTATTCATTAATCACTAGATTTCCTTGAGAAAGCTTATTCTCAAAAATTTGAGCTGATCCGATCTTGCATTTGTTTGTTACACAGGTGTTATAAGCAATTGCTGTTTCCCACGGTCCCAAGCCACGCCATAGGTCTCTGTGCTATAATTTCTGTCTTTTTAAAGGACAGACATCAAAATTTGGAAATTTCTCAACAGAGTCGATATACGACCAAATTTTTACTTTTTTAATGTGCTGGAATCACATCTGAGATGCGTCGCCCTGCGACGATCGCGTCTAAGTGACGGTTTGTCACCGAGCGTAGCACGCACAAAAGTACAATTGGTCTCTTCGAATTGGCCAATCGTGCAACGTACTGGGGCTATATTTGTCTGAGAATAGATTCTCATAAAGATTCTCGTAAACTGATTTTGCTTGAATCGATGGTTGATTCTCTTAACTTTAAAACTTAACCAGTAGTGAATTAAATGATTATTTCCCGCAGTCCAGAATTTGTTTTGGGGAATCAAGAATGATTCACGCACACAGTGACGAAATTCTAACCCTGACGTAATACGTTACTACTGTCTAACGCTTGTAACTAGGTTCAGTGCAGCTGTGATACCAGCGTCAACGCACAACTTTTAACGACGCGTCTCAGATTTGAGTCCAGACATATAAAACTGATTGGGCATTCTTATTCAGTGGGGCCGTTGTTTATCATTGTTTAACAGAAATTGTTGGATTAGGTCCAAGCTCTGCCATAGATGATAGTGTGTGCAGCATACACCCATGATGTGTGTCCTCAGCTTGCTCGGTACAAGCCCTCAGACACACAAGCGCATAGGATTGCACAGCAGCATGTTTGTTGACATCATTTTACTGTTACTTTTCATTTTACAGAGTACCCTACTTGAATACCAAGACTGTAATTACTGGACAATGTATAGTCAATTGTGTGTACACTCTGCATGCCAACACATAAACAACATGAATTGACCTCCCATTCAATAGTATCCCAATAATGGCAAGTATTGATTGGGTGATAAACTACTGCCTTGACATCTCCTTTGTGGCTCATGTTAACAATACACAGAAACTTCTGATCTGTTTCCAATTTCCACTTTTCTCTTGCATGCCAGGCTCTCAAATCAAGTAGAGAACACAGTAAACATATTGGAACCGCACCTTTAATTCAAGGGACGCCTCCAGATAGTGTGGAAAATTTATGGGAAGTCCGATTTTAGATGCAGGAGGAAACCGAATTGTCCGAGAAACCTCGAGGGAACGAGATAATGGATCGCACCAAATCCCATACGACACTGGCTTGACCGGGAATTGGAACCCGGGCCGCATTGGTGAAGGTGAGCGCTCCACCCTCTTCGTTTTATTCTGTAATAGTGTTGGCACATAATTCTCTCCCTTGTCCGTGACCGCCTAAATTTAGAATGAGTGATAAAAGTTGTGGCAACAGTCCCTGGCATTGCACGGCCCATGTCATTGCAAAATGGCAATAACAATGCAAATGTCAAACTTTAAGGATGAGATCTGAATGACCATACTGTCAATGAATGCATTTGACAAATAACTCGGATATGGTGAGGTAGTTTAACTACTTTGTGGTTCGATTTTTGTCCACAACCAACATTCGCAAATTTTGCATATCTGAACGTATTGCTCGCGTAAAAATTGGAATGTTTGACAATTGGTACCCAATCCAAGGTTTTATTTAAACATATATAAAGGGGCACTTTTGTGATCCTAAAAACCTAAAAAAAAATGTTGGAGATTTTTAGTGCGAAATCTTACGTGCAAATTCGGTCGCATCTGTAATAGATCCGCAGTTTTTTGTATTTTTCCCTTTCCGTAAACGGACCAAAGTACAGAACAGCAGCCAGGGACCGCCCGCAAGATCGGGATCAGCGCAAATTTTTCAGTATGAGCCTTGCTTTTTACATTGCAAACACAATAGTAACCTTGTATCAAATTTATTTGTTCATGCCATGATCTTCAGGTTTTTAATATTTTACAACATTTTGTTGTCCAGTGTTTAAAATCTGAATTAATACTGGAAACAATTAGTTACATAAGACTAACATCCAAATAATGATTTATTTGTATAGTACATACAGTGCAAAATTAATGTTTACTTTGGAATTCACTATAAATATATGGTCATTCCACCAGGTTGGGTCACACTTTGTGAACATTAGCAAGGATGTGTAAATGTAATTTTAAGTACATATTTTAGTATGTCATTGCATTTTAATAGGGTCTAAATTGTTAGTAAGAGGGTGACAAATGTATAAATCATTTAAAGCCCGAACAACCTGATTTTATTTTTTTAATTTTCTAGTACATTTTGCAAGTTGCCATAGACATTTGCGGACGTAACATGGACATCACGTCCATGTTGCATCTTAATTCAACTGTTAACTCAAAATCCGCTTTTAAACATTAATATCTGAAAAACATCCATTTCATTTTACCAAGCATAACACAAGAAAAACTTAGGAGTAATTTTTTTTCATCAAATGTATATCTAAACAATATGTTTAGTAAGCGATTAAGTTTTGGAACTGCTGTTTGGACGTAACAGTGACACCATGCATGTTTTTAAAATTAACTTTTACAATGACAGTAACAATGATCAATCTTTTAATATCTACATTATGGTTGATACCATTTGATGTATGGACACTATACACATTTTTTATCCAGATAACTTGCAAGAGAGGACACAAGAAATGGTTTCAAAACTGTGCAGACTAACTTGGACCCATGCCCCAAATAGACCACAATATTTCAGCAAAACAAAAATACCTAATTGCTTCTCACGTGAAATGGTTTAATTTTGTGAAACTGTCTTTACAAGTAGTGGACTGTACTAAATTTTGATGGATTTTAGTAAATTAGTACAATTTCTGATGCCTCTAAAATTGTACTAAAATTGGACACCACCTGTTACGGGAAACACCTCATTTTGTGAGGGTTCACTATCCCTGTAGGAGTATCCAGGAGGCTGTTTTGGTAGTGTTCACACCACATGGTAAATGGGCTTTGAGAGGTACAATCTTTGTTTGCGTGGTGAGAAGTGCAATGGGCCCCGGTGTGAAAGCAGAGATCGTCCGTTTGGAGCCATAGTCCGGGGCTCCTAGACTATAACGGAATAAAGCGTGAACTAAATGTTTATAAAGAGTCACCTGGATCGATTGCCCTATTGTTCACCATTGTTCCCGGACCTATAGTACGCCGGACAATGGTTACTTCTACACCGGGACCCAGGCCTGGAAAAAAATTTAATTTCCCTGTAGCCGGCGGTAATCGCATCACCTGTTATATTCCAGTGCGATTTTTAATAGGGTCATAATCAAACTAGATTGTTTAAATTCTTGGTATTATGGTTAAATTAATTTTCGATGAAACCACTCGATATGTGGTCAATAATTATTTCATAGAGTATAATACTATTTGTTGTACGGGTTTTTCTTTTAGGTCCCAAGTACTCGGTGAAGCATGTTTTTATCTATTGTAATTCTTATCAGTGAATGGATCCAGTATAGCACATTATAGATTCATGTAGAGCTTGAAAGACTTCCGATGTAATCTAGACGACAAAATGTAACTTGGCAACTGGCTGTGCAAAAAAAAAAAAAATAATAATAAAATCAGAAAAAAAATGGCAATTTTAATTTTAATATCTTCCTGATTGTTTACATCTGCACATGATTAAATTTGCCCGCTGTCGTCTGTTATGGCACAACAAGAATAGACTTGTTCCAATCGGCATGTGCAGTAATTGTCCACTGTAGCAGCAACTAATGTTTATGTTAGAATCTTGCCATAACTCATACTACTTAGATTTTCGATAGTGTCCTAGTTGCAAAACAAGGAAAACTAAGTTTCACGTGGTTGTTTTCTTTGCTTTTTTGAGTTTTGATACCATATAATATTTTATTTTAATTCAAATTATTTATTTCACTTTTCATCGTCGTTGGCTAAGAAGTTCTAGCCCAAAAAGCTGAATGCATAGTAAAGTAGATATTGTACATAAAAGGCCTTGTGGTAAGTCGAGTCACTGCTTAGTTCCTTAGTCCTATGCGCAGTCCACAACTTGGTTGTCACGGAAAAATCTCGATGGACCATGGACCTTGGGGCAATCGGAAGGGCGCTATTTATAGCCAAGTCGTGGCAATCGAATTCGTTTTACAATGGTTACAAACGGTGAACACGTAACTCTAATACGGTTATGTTAATAAATACAGAGGGACCATAAATTTCGTTGGCACTCGTAACTTTCGTAATTTTTGCCATAGACATATTTTGGGGTAAAGGAGCAAAATACGACTGGCGCTGAGTGTCACCCCCTGGTCTAGTTTTGCCAGATTATATTTGATGAACTGCCTCAGACTATCCTTGCGTAAATCAACTAACCAATTCATACCTTGAAACGGGGCATAGTGTTTCTGCTTGTGCTGTTTAGTTTTTTCTCCTCCAGGCTTCTTTTCTCAAACGCTTGTTTTTTTTTTATATTTTTGCAAACTCCAAAGGGAAAGAAGAAAAAGAAAAAGGAAGGTTAATGTTGTAACCAATTGGAAAAACTTTGTAATATTTATTTATTTTTATTTATTAATTCAATGGTTAGGACACAAAGAATTCGGTTAGTACAACAAATATGTGTTAATCGGCTGAGTTTCACTGTGTGGGAACTTGTTTTTGTGAGAAGCTCAGTAAGGCATCTGTATAGAGTTGATAAAAGTTATAAAGAAGGTCGACTGAGCGGCATTCAGCAATCAAAAGTGATGTATTAATTATTCAAAGTAATCGCTTTCATATTGATTGTTTTTGCTTCTGATTGCGTGAACATGGACTTATACGAAATACAAACCCTAAACAAGTATCCGAACCGACTAGAAACATACCCTAAACAGTATTTTTGTCTGCTTTTGCTGCCCTAACAAGGAAGCAATGGCCTTGTGTTGATATATACCCTTTATTATCTGGCTGCTTTGCTCCCTTGTTTTCCGATTTACATATTTTTGTGATTTTGATCTCTGCTTAATTTGGAGTATTGCATACCCAGGCCGTAGCCGGGGGCTTGGCGGGGGGTGCGGGGGGTGGCGAGCGCACCCCCCCCCAAAAATGAACAAGGTCCGCTTTAAACCAATGGAATTTTGTTTGAAGGTCCACTTGTCATTCGAAGGTCCGCTTTGAGGTGTTAAATTTTGCCGCTTTCCTAAAAATTTGGTTTGTTGGGACGCAAAGGTCCACTTCTGGCAACTCCGCACCCCCCCCCCCCCCACTTAAATTCCTGGCTACGGCCTGTGCCTACCTAAACGCGGTATCACAATTAAGGTCACATACCCTTTTTTCCATATTTTGCTGTTTTTACAACCTAATTTATTCGGTACAATCACCTGTTGGAAAAAGAGCCATTTTTTACATGTTTTTCTTGTTCAACGCATCACTCCACCTTTGAATACAAGTGGCCCCTTGGGCTACTGGGGGAGGGGGGAAACAAGATTCTCGAAAAGTTTGGACGATATGAAGCCAAATTGCATTTTCGTCCTCCTCTTTGGTGAAATTTTGACCCTTCCCAACCTCAGGCTTTGGGGGCATACAGTAATTTGGCACTTTTGGCAACTCACAGAGAAATTTCCCACTCTGGCTGGGCGACTTGGAAATTTTGCCCCCCTCTGGATTGACTGCCTCGGTTACTGCATACATTGCCATGCATGGAACACCTCACCTGTTAATTCGGGGCTTGAAATAAGGATTTCAACCCGGAGCAATTTTTGGTGTTTTTAACATTATTATTGCCCTGGTCTTACAATGTTACACTTTTTGGTTCAGAACCAGGGGCCTTTTGCCTTTTAGCAGGGTAAATTTTCCCCTTCCCCTGCTTATTTCAGCCTTTTAGTTGTTGGGTGGTTTTTTTTTTTTAATTATTATTATTGAAATACGTTTACTTGATAAATGACATCAGCACACACATATTTCTGAGACAAAATTTGAACATAATCCTATTGAAATAATAGTATCGAGTAAATTGAAACAAGATTTTCTTAATTAGCAACTCGATTTAATGTTTCTAGTACCTCGGCACATATCTATTTCAAGTTTCCTTGTAAAAACACCACTGATTAGAATAGCCCCTCCATTTTACTTTAAATATAAATAGAGGTATTCTTAGTGTTTGTACGTGGAAGTTAAACTATCTTTATTTTAGTTATATCTTTTCGACATGACTTCGTAGTTTTGCTTTTGTAGCAGAATTCTTGTGCTTCCGGTCGATGATACAGGGGAATGACGGACAGTTTGGCCCATTTCCAATTCGGCCAAGTCATTGCCAATTCGGCCCAACCCGATTCGGCCCACTGTCCAATTCCGTCCCACGCCATTGCGATTCGCCCATTCCAGTTTGGCCCCGTCCAATCGTCCCGTTTTTAAAGTGTTTTTCTTCTCCTTTTCTCTCTTTTTCTTGCTTTTTATTTTTTTCCTTTTCTTGTTTCAACGGTTGTAGTGTTTGTATATTTCGTCCAGGTTTTAATTTGCCATGTCCTCCAGCCACGGTAGACCGGAACATCACTACAATACCCTGGGCACAATAACATTGTTGCATTGCATTGCCGGTGTATTGCCAATTCGGCCCATTAAAAGTAGGGCCAATCTCCATATTCACCATGCTTCAGTGCGCGCCTTTCATGGAATTGGTAAATCAATAAAATAGTCTAATACCTGATGTGCGATTACATAATTGTGTTTGTTGACAGATTGAGTTTTGTGTGTATGTAGCGAGAGTCCCTAGTCTGCGCGGCAGAAAAGGATTGAGTACATGCTGCGACCTTTCCAAGTGATGATACTTTTACATTGAACAGAACGTATCCCCTACCAAAATCACCATGCGCTGATCGAAAATTTGTGGCCTCTTCGGGCGATAAGGTTTTTCGCCAGACATATAAATTTACCATTTTACAACTGGTTTTACGTAATATAACCGCACCGCCTCAAGTTCGAAGTGTTCATCCTTTTATAAGAAAAATAAGTTCGATAAGACGTTTTTCAAAGAAAATCATCACAGGATTTAAATTTTAGGCCAGAAAAAAAGTTTTCTCTGAAACCGCGCGCATTTTAATTATACACAATTGGTCTTATGACTGTTATTTTTTTTTTGAGATTTTTACTGTACTTTGGATTTTTATTGTAAAAACAAAAATATGAAAATTCCCGAAAAATTGAAATGGTCAAAATTCTTTTAAAACGCATTTTGCATTAGCATCTTTTGCGTTAAAAAAACCATTTCACATTTCTCTGAGACCAACTTGTTGTTTTTTTTTTGCCTTATCAGAGCCTTTAAGTTCTGAGAGTTCTTCTGAGATTAGAGTATTGGGTACAATCCCACCGTCCCGATTTGACTATAGCTATAGATTATTTATGTTCTATAAGGAATCACACTGCACTTTACATTTCGATGTTTTTTTTCGCTATTACAATCTGACGTTGTCATGGTTGCTGTCAGTTGCCTTTATAGTCGTGTACACTCAGTGGCGGGCCGCAACTCTTTTTCGGGGGGGGGGGCAACGGGGGGCACAGGGAATACTTGGGGGGGTCAAAGTGCAATTCGGGGGAGACACAATATGAAAATTTTGAAATTTTCACCAATTTTGGCCTAAAATCGCTGATTTTGGGCCCCAAATCACTGAATTTTGGCCAAAATCCTTCATTTTTCTTTCAGCGGGGGGGGGGGGGAAACTGAGGGGGGGCAAGAAAAAAAATTTGGGGATGGGAAATGCCCATTTTTTCGAGTTTGGTAACACGGATAATATACCTTTTTCGTGCCAAGTTTCTTGATTTATGTTATGTAGAGACTTACTTAGCCAATTTGTAATAAAAAGTCCAATTTGCTAAAACAGTCGCACTTTTTGAGGAAAATTGAGTCCGACTTGACTCAACATCATGCATCCCATTACATGCGCTGGGTCCTCATTTTCAGCAAAATATGGTATAATCCCTACACTCTCGGAGGCACGTCACTAATGCCAAATCAAACGGGTATGGCCTAATGTAAACCGCGTTGTACACCAACTTGTGTTTTCCTTTTAGTTTGTGTTCTTTTCTTTATCGGTATAGCTCCAATCTTATATCATCTGCATGGTCGTTAATTTGTTCTGCCTTTTCTGGTACAAATCTAGCAATATGGCATATCACATTTTAGCAAATTTACCATATACAAGGTATTAACTTACCTAAAGAAATCACCAAAAATTGAATATTTTAGTTTTGATTGGACACTTCCCAATAAAATACCCAACATTATCAGATTCAAATTTACAAATGCTGACATAGAGCGGGTATCAATACAACACGGATAAACATTTTTTTCATGAGATAATAATAAAGGTCACACGCACATAGGTCAAATGTCACCCTGGGGACGCACTAGTAATTATTAAAAGTAAGCTTTAATCAGAACTATAGGATTCATCGCAAATTTTTATTTCAGGTAATATTTTGCATTGGGCAAAAATTTTATAGGTAACACCAACCGCAATATGTGGGAATCCGACATAAGAACCTCAACATTTGCGCATGGCAAAAGTGGTCCAGTAAGTGCGACATCAGAAATATACGGTTATGTTGTAGAATTGAGTTTAAAATGACCTTAAAACACCATAAGAATAGCAAATGCCTTACTCAGGATTACACCTTCACTCAATATGATTATATACATACCTTATATATTGGCTTTACTAAATCCGATTGTGGATGTTTATCCGACGCAACACTTGCATGCACAGCTGCAATTTGTATATTGTAGGAGTCCCATCGTCTCTGATTATATGTTGCGGTGCATTAAAAGGGGGTCCAAATCACCTCTATCAGTACATGCGCCCAATAATAAATCAACCATTTCGTGGAAAAACAGATTTATCAGGGCAAAAAAGGTATATTAGTCTATATTCGCATTCATTCCTTTTTAAATGTGCCCACATGTTCAATGTATACTTTATGGCCTAGACGCATTACCCAAAGCGAACTTAGCATTTTTAATGGTGGCACAGAAAGTTTCAGACCCACCAGTGGCGTTATTAAAGGTACAATCATTGATTTCCTAAATCAGAAAATCGAAAACATCAAAATCAGATTTTTGCATGTTCTGTACAAGTACAGGTAGCCTACTTACGCCCCCCCCTACAATGATATACGACCAGTAAGCAACTTAATAGGGCTAAATTGTATTTTTAGTCATTACTGTCTTTACGGACATTTACTATAACACCACAATTCATTAATTGGAGATTCATATCTGAACAATTGCCATTTTTTTTCATTTTCTTTCAATTGTTCAGTTGGAAACGTAAACTTATGGACTTCCACAGGCGTATCTCACATTTAAGCTATAACTTTTAAATATTTTGACTCTTTCGGATAATCACTGCACATTGTTTTTTAACACGTCGAAAATTCCTCATTAAGAGGGTTGAAAATGCATATTTGTTTTCATATCGTCCCCCTTTTTTCACCTTCCCGAACAAAAAGTTTATAACTTCAGTCTTCCTTTGTTATATAGGTCGTTCCATGCATTTAAACTCACACTGGTGCCCTCGTTTTCTGTAATTCCTACACTATATCCAATATTTTCTGCATTTTCTTCTCACTTATGCTGATAAAATTCATATGGATCGGAAATATCAGTAGTGAGTATAATATTGGTACAATAAACACTTTTATGGGATTCACATTTTTTTGAATACGCTTTTACTTTGAAATTGTAATTTACTAATTGCGACTTTGATCGACTGAAACCTTAATATTTTGATTATTCAACAATAGTGCTATTTTACAATTTGAAATAGTTTTCCCCACACTATGGTTTTTCGGTCAATTTGTTAAAAGAACTTATTCCGTACTGTAGCCACGACGGGTCCGACTGGGACGTGACGTACAATCGGGCACTATATAGCGACGCGAGGTTTTCAAGGCATCCAAATTTGCCTGTAATATTCATAATATATAGACCAGATAAGATGAGAATCTCATCTCTCTGTATAGACATGTAAAATCTGATTTTTTATTTTTCGATCTCTGATTTACCAACTGATAGTGCCTATAAGATATTTATATTCTGATATACGGTGAAAAAAATCATTGATTTATAAATATAGTAGTCCCTACTCACGGAACAAACTTAGCTCAGTCATTTGGACAATTCTAGGTCGTGTTGTTCGTTTTCGGGAATATCGATAGCCTATTTTACCAGTCTTTGCAGATTTATAATTAACGAATAAGCTAAATGAAAGATTTTATCATGTAACAAATCCATTAAAAAAATTGTCATTTCGAAAAATAATTTAGCAATTTATCTTACTTTTTTGGTATATAACAGGAAAGAAGAGGATCCAGCTGTATTTCGTGTCGAATGCAAGGGGGGGGGGGGGAATTAAAAACCGAATTAATCATTTATAACATCTGCCGTATTTTGGCGTTTTGGTCACTAATCACAGTGTGGCACTCACGGAAGCGTTGCATCCAACAATAGTGAATCAAAACATGACATAAACTCTTGAGACTATGGTTGCAGATAAAATAATTTAAATAAGCAAACCACATCGTATTGGTAAGCCTGTAGGCCCATACTACATAGTCATACTATACATTGGATCACCCGCAAACACTGGGTAATTTCACGGTTTCCCCTTATTATAGTGCCTACTTACGGTGAAAAAGCGATGGGATTCAACGAGCACGGCTACAAACACGATGATTAGTATCGAAAATTGGCTTGGAGACACTACCAAGCGCGAGCTATATTGCATATAAAAAATGGTGTACAAACCACCCGGGGAACTGTCACGGATGTGGTAATCGATGAATCCCGGGTTAAAATCCATTCATCCCTTTCTTTGACCCACTCGCACACAACATTTTCCTCGATCTGAAGAGGCCCTCAAGCGGGAAAAACTATTGGAATTGACTTGAGAGACTTTCAAAGGGCCAAATTATTGGATTTGAGAGACTCTCAACGGCAGACTGCAAGAATTCTAATGAAACTCTTGTCACTTGTTTTTGTGATTGTAATGGCAAGTCTGGATTATGGAACCTCACCCTTTTATTAAAAGAAACTGGTGAAATGGTGATGTCAGTAACTTGATAAAAAATTTAGAACATAATTCATGATTAATTTCCTCATCCCTTCTCTATAATCTGAGCAACATTTAAACTTTCTTTAAGTTCGGATGATGATTGCAGATCGTTTTTTTAGATTTTTGACTTATTCATACCAGCCCCAGCCAGGATTCCTTTTTTTTATATTGTTTTTTGTGATTGTTGTGTGTGTGGTTTTTTTTTTTTAAGTTTTTTGAAAAAAAGACTTTCTTTGGTGTTTGTTTTTTGATCATTTTTGGTTTGTTTTGTGACAACCTGTACAATTAAATATATCTATTTACTAATGCTATATTGTGGTTGGGAGAGAGTGGAGAGGGACAATAAAAAGTGAATATGGGAAGTGAACGAGAAGCAGAGGGGAGGCGCGGAGCGGGGGGTAAGTCGCGGCCAATTAGGGTTATTTTTCTCCCCTTTCTTTCTTTTTTTGTTCTCCCCACCCGGCCAAACCAGTATAGAGGGTAATAATAATGAAAAAAACAAAACAAACTCTTTTTATATAATGGCATATTTTGCCACGTAACTCAAACACAATGTACGTTATGGTATCACAAAATGGTACGGAAGATTATAAAATCATATTTTTGACGAAAAGGGTTTATCAGCAGCTGCAAAAACAAGTTTTGCAGACAAAAATAATGACCAGTCATATTATATAGCATAAATTCACATATTTTGATGATGAACATTCTCTTTAAGATACAAACTTTTAAATATACGAATCTTGTAAAAAGTTTTACCCACGCGTAACGTTAGTGTTATTAATAAAGCGCGTTCTGCTTTTCTTGTTTTTATAAAACGAATTTTGGAGAATGGTTGTATATACGCTATATTTTACGCCTGTCAGCGCCGCGTTTTTCATCGCCTCATAAGGAAATTGCGTTTGCGCTTTGCGAAATGAGGAAGTCCTGCAAAATATTAACTATTTCGGGTCCTTTGGTCCCTCATATTGGAATTTGTTTTCAATCAATTACATTTAGTCTAATTAAGTCGGCAACTCGGCATTGTCTATGGATGAAACATGTCAAATAATACATCTGTTTCAGAAAAATGCCCAAATACGTATATTTGTTTACAATTCCCCCCATGAGAGAAAATTTGGTAAATTACACGAAATGATT
Source organism: Ophioderma brevispina (assembly GCA_023653785.1). NCBI lineage: Eukaryota > Metazoa > Echinodermata > Ophiuroidea > Amphilepidida > Ophiodermatidae > Ophioderma > Ophioderma brevispina. Next base: position 169,282 of record JAMKCH010071243.1, read on the forward strand.
AAAATAACAAGAAATGGTTGGTCGAGACCCATCAAGCCGATACCGACCTACCAAGGAGAAAAGTTATTATGGTATATTTACGCCATAGCTACTGGAAGCCGTTGATATTTTAACTAAATAGCCTGCATGTGTCTGGACTATATTAGATATGATCCAAATTGATGAAAACGAATCAATAAGTTTGTGGCACTACATGTTTGTCTCTTTTCTTGTCAAAAGTTTGGCATCCCCAATTTTAGAACGTGTTTCCTTTTTCTGCATGCGCCCCCCCCCTCCGAGATACCCAATCGGGGTCATTAAACACTTTCAAGTCAATACCATCTAATTGGGGGGGGGGGGGGGAAAAACAGTGAAAAAGTGAAAAGAGTGACCTCATGGCTCATCGCCAAAGAATGGAATGTCTCATGTTTGAAAGAATGGAAATAACCATGAACCTTTTGGAATTCTCCATTGAAATGTTATTTTAGAACGTATTTTCATTTTCTAAATATTGGAGAGATATATTTGACAAAACTAATCTCGAAAGATTTCCGTTTCATTCAAATTGCACGCGGCGATCATTCCTTGGTTCTTGCTTTCTCTGCATCGTTTTTCTTTCTTTCCTTTTTTATTTACTTTTTATTCGCCTTTTAATTCTGTTTTTATTTTCTTTCTTTTTCCTCGTTCTGGTTTTTTTTATGTGTTTTTCTTAAAACGCGCACTATACACTGTACTAACAAGAGTAGAACGGGCTTTGTCCATTTTGACATTTCACCATCCATGGAATCAATAGTGTGGGGCCTATATATCAACTTTGAAAAAGTATAAGTAACATGAAACTGGAAGAATTCCGATTTTCAAATACTGCTTATACTTGATTTCCTTATTTTTACTAGAATCAAACGTTAAACTTGTCTATCTCAAAATGCCATTCTTGGACAGGCCAGTTCTGAATCTGAGGGGACGTTATATTCATATTGATAGTTATTTCTAACTTTGAGAAGGACAAGAATGAGCTTGAAATGTTGAAGATTAGTGTATTACATCTTTAGCTTCCTTTATACAGTAAAGTAAATAACCGTTCACCTTCACACTAGCTCCTCAGAATAATAATCGTGATCTTGCCAAATATGACTTTTCATTTTTACGCTGTTTTTCTTTGCTGTTCTTTTATTATTTTATTTCGTTTCTCGTTTCTTGCTTTTAGTTTGTTTCTTTTGTTCTTTCCTTTTTGCATCTTTTTACTCATCCCCCCTTCATTCGTCTTTCATTGTTTTTTGTTTTTTCTTTTTGAATATATAATTACAAGGTGGGCAAAAAAAACTCTGTTGGATTTTGACTGATAGTAGGGAAAAACCGGAAGAAAGGTGTACCGCGATAATTATGTTACAGCAGTTTCCATCTTTTTGCCTACTCGCGTTATGATCTCTCTACTTCAAACAAATTCACTCTTTAACATTTTGGAGAGTATCATTCACCGACGCAATGGTGGTTAAATTTGATCATTTTAATGGTCGAAAAAGGTGAATCTAAGTCTCAGCTGTATCTGCCATGAAATAACAGGTACCTCAGAATTTTATGTAACGACATTGGGATCCAGACCCTTTGTAACAATAGGGATCAAATGTGAACACATCCTAGGTCCGTCTGTTTCATAATCAATTTTAGGCTTACTCGCAATATGGTGTATAAATTAACATTTTTCTCACTTAAAGTGGGCGTTCTATCATTTCGCTTTTTCAAGCTCCTGGCTATTTCCCCATAACCTATTTCCCCAGAAATCACGGATCCATTATTTCTTTGTAAATTTAACTGGGGAAACCGGAAACTGTGTAC